>CAWVPG010000140.1:0-63334 GCA_963931845.1 Maratus michaelseni | reverse complement strand
TCGTCTGCTTCAGGGAAATTGATTTTTAGACCCGATTTAGGCCTAAAAATAGCCTTTCTATATACATATATAGCCCCTAGATGCCTTTCCGACCCAAAAAATTGGTAAAATCCCCGAAAATCTGCAACTTCCGGTGGTTACCGAAATCGGCTCAAATATCGTCTGCTTCAGGGAAATTGATTTTAGACCCGATTTAGGCCTAAAAATAGCCTTTCTATATACATATATAGCCCCTAGATGCCTTTCCGACCCAAAAAATTGGTAAAATCCCCGAAAATCTGCAACTTCCGGTGGTTACCGAAATCGGCTCAAATATCGTCTGCTTCAGGGAATTGATTTTAGACCCGATTTAGGCCTAAAAATAGCCTTTCTATATACATATATAGCCCCTAGATGCCTTTCCGACCCAAAAAATTGGTAAATCCCGAAAATCTGCAACTTCCGGTGGTTACCGAAATCGGCTCAAATATCGTCTGCTTCAGGGAAATTGATTTTAGACCCGATTTAGGCCTAAAAATAGCCTTTCTATATACATATATAGCCCCTAGATGCCTTTCCGACCCAAAAAATTGGTAAAATCCCCGAAAATCTGCAACTTCCGGTGGTTACCGAAATCGGCTCAAATATCGTCTGCTTCAGGGAAATTGATTTTAGACCCGATTTAGGCCTAAAAATAGCCTTTCTATATACATATATAGCCCCTAGATGCCTTTCCGACCCAAAAAAATTGGTAAAATCCCCGAAAATCTGCAACTTCCGGTGGTTACCGAAATCGGCTCAAATATCGTCTGCTTCAGGGAAATTGATTTTAGACCCGATTTAGGCCTAAAAATAGCCTTTCTATATACATATATAGCCCCTAGATGCCTTTCCGACCCAAAAAATTGGTAAAATCCCCGAAAATCTGCAACTTCCGGTGGTTACCGAAATCGGCTCAAATATCGTCTGCTTCAGGGAAATTGATTTTAGACCCGATTTAGGCCTAAAAATAGCCTTTCTATATACATATATAGCCCCTATGCCTTTCCGACCCAAAAAATTGGTAAAATCCCCGAAAATCTGCAACTTCCGGTGGTTACCGAAATCGGCTCAAATATCGTCTGCTTCAGGGAAATTGATTTTAGACCCGATTTAGGCCTAAAAATAGCCTTTCTATATACATATATAGCCCCTAGATGCCTTTCCGACCCAAAAAATTGGTAAAATCCCCGAAAATCTGCAACTTCCGGTGGTTACCGAAATCGGCTCAAATATCGTCTGCTTCAGGGAAATTGATTTTAGACCCGATTTAGGCCTAAAAATAGCCTTTCTATATACATATATAGCCCCTAGATGCCTTTCCGACCCAAAAAATTGGTAAAATCCCCGAAAATCTGCAACTTCCGGTGGTTACCGAAATCGGCTCAAATATCGTCTGCTTCAGGGAAATTGATTTTAGACCCGATTTAGGCCTAAAAATAGCCTTTCTATATACATATATAGCCCCTAGATGCCTTTCCGACCCAAAAAATTGGTAAAATCCCCGAAAATCTGCAACTTCCGGTGGTTACCGAAATCGGCTCAAATATCGTCTGCTTCAGGGAAATTGATTTTAGACCCGATTTAGGCCTAAAAATAGCCTTTCTATATACATATATAGCCCCTAGATGCCTTTCCGACCCAAAAAATTGGTAAAATCCCCGAAAATCTGCAACTTCCGGTGGTTACCGAAATCGGCTCAAATATCGTCTGCTTCAGGGAAATTGATTTTAGACCCGATTTAGGCCTAAAAATAGCCTTTCTATATACATATATAGCCCCTAGATGCCTTTCCGACCCAAAAAATTGGTAAAATCCCCGAAAATCTGCAACTTCCGGTGGTTACCGAAATCGGCTCAAATATCGTCTGCTTCAGGGAAATTGATTTTAGACCCGATTTAGGCCTAAAAATAGCCTTTCTATATACATATATAGCCCCTAGATGCCTTTCCGACCCAAAAAATTGGTAAAATCCCCGAAAATCTGCAACTTCCGGTGGTTACCGAAATCGGCTCAAATATCGTCTGCTTCAGGGAAATTGATTTTAGACCCGATTTAGGCCTAAAAATAGCCTTTCTATATACATATATAGCCCCTAGATGCCTTTCCGACCCAAAAAATTGGTAAAATCCCCGAAAATCTGCAACTTCCGGTGGTTACCGAAATCGGCTCAAATATCGTCTGCTTCAGGGAAATTGATTTTAGACCCGATTTAGGCCTAAAAATAGCCTTTCTATATACATATATAGCCCCTAGATGCCTTTCCGACCCAAAAAATTGGTAAAATCCCCGAAAATCTGCAACTTCCGGTGGTTACCGAAATCGGCTCAAATATCGTCTGCTTCAGGGAAATTGATTTTAGACCCGATTTAGGCCTAAAAATAGCCTTTCTATATACATATATAGCCCCTAGATGCCTTTCCGACCCAAAAAATTGGTAAAATCCCCGAAAATCTGCAACTTCCGGTGGTTACCGAAATCGGCTCAAATATCGTCTGCTTCAGGGAAATTGATTTTAGACCCGATTTAGGCCTAAAAATAGCCTTTCTATATACATATATAGCCCCTAGATGCCTTTCCGACCCAAAAAATTGGTAAAATCCCCGAAAATCTGCAACTTCCGGTGGTTACCGAAATCGGCTCAAATATCGTCTGCTTCAGGGAAATTGATTTTAGACCCGATTTAGGCCTAAAAATAGCCTTTCTATATACATATATAGCCCCTAGATGCCTTTCCGACCCAAAAAATTGGTAAAATCCCCGAAAATCTGCAACTTCCGGTGGTTACCGAAATCGGCTCAAATATCGTCTGCTTCAGGGAAATTGATTTTAGACCCGATTTAGGCCTAAAAATAGCCTTTCTATATACATATATAGCCCCTAGATGCCTTTCCGACCCAAAAAATTGGTAAAATCCCCGAAAATCTGCAACTTCCGGTGGTTACCGAAATCGGCTCAAATATCGTCTGCTTCAGGGAAATTGATTTTAGACCCGATTTAGGCCTAAAAATAGCCTTTCTATATACATATATAGCCCCTAGATGCCTTTCCGACCCAAAAAATTGGTAAAATCCCCGAAAATCTGCAACTTCCGGTGGTTACCGAAATCGGCTCAAATATCGTCTGCTTCAGGGAAATTGATTTTAGACCCGATTTAGGCCTAAAAATAGCCTTTCTATATACATATATAGCCCCTAGATGCCTTTCCGACCCAAAAAATTGGTAAAATCCCCGAAAATCTGCAACTTCCGGTGGTTACCGAAATCGGCTCAAATATCGTCTGCTTCAGGGAAATTGATTTTAGACCCGATTTAGGCCTAAAAATAGCCTTTCTATATACATATATAGCCCCTAGATGCCTTTCCGACCCAAAAAATTGGTAAAATCCCCGAAAATCTGCAACTTCCGGTGGTTACCGAAATCGGCTCAAATATCGTCTGCTTCAGGGAAATTGATTTTAGACCCGATTTAGGCCTAAAAATAGCCTTTCTATATACATATATAGCCCCTAGATGCCTTTCCGACCCAAAAAATTGGTAAAATCCCCGAAAATCTGCAACTTCCGGTGGTTACCGAAATCGGCTCAAATATCGTCTGCTTCAGGGAAATTGATTTTAGACCCGATTTAGGCCTAAAAATAGCCTTTCTATATACATATATAGCCCCTAGATGCCTTTCCGACCCAAAAAATTGGTAAAATCCCCGAAAATCTGCAACTTCCGGTGGTTACCGAAATCGGCTCAAATATCGTCTGCTTCAGGGAAATTGATTTTAGACCCGATTTAGGCCTAAAAATAGCCTTTCTATATACATATATAGCCCCTAGATGCCTTTCCGACCCAAAAAATTGGTAAAATCCCCGAAAATCTGCAACTTCCGGTGGTTACCGAAATCGGCTCAAATATCGTCTGCTTCAGGGAAATTGATTTTAGACCCGATTTAGGCCTAAAAATAGCCTTTCTATATACATATATAGCCCCTAGATGCCTTTCCGACCCAAAAAATTGGTAAAATCCCCGAAAATCTGCAACTTCCGGTGGTTACCGAAATCGGCTCAAATATCGTCTGCTTCAGGGAAATTGATTTTAGACCCGATTTAGGCCTAAAAATAGCCTTTCTATATACATATATAGCCCCTAGATGCCTTTCCGACCCAAAAAATTGGTAAAATCCCCGAAAATCTGCAACTTCCGGTGGTTACCGAAATCGGCTCAAATATCGTCTGCTTCAGGGAAATTGATTTTAGACCCGATTTAGGCCTAAAAATAGCCTTTCTATATACATATATAGCCCCTAGATGCCTTTCCGACCCAAAAAATTGGTAAAATCCCCGAAAATCTGCAACTTCCGGTGGTTACCGAAATCGGCTCAAATATCGTCTGCTTCAGGGAAATTGATTTTAGACCCGATTTAGGCCTAAAAATAGCCTTTCTATATACATATATAGCCCCTAGATGCCTTTCCGACCCAAAAAATTGGTAAAATCCCCGAAAATCTGCAACTTCCGGTGGTTACCGAAATCGGCTCAAATATCGTCTGCTTCAGGGAAATTGATTTTAGACCCGATTTAGGCCTAAAAATAGCCTTTCTATATACATATATAGCCCCTAGATGCCTTTCCGACCCAAAAAATTGGTAAAATCCCCGAAAATCTGCAACTTCCGGTGGTTACCGAAATCGGCTCAAATATCGTCTGCTTCAGGGAAATTGATTTTAGACCCGATTTAGGCCTAAAAATAGCCTTTCTATATACATATATAGCCCCTAGATGCCTTTCCGACCCAAAAAATTGGTAAAATCCCCGAAAATCTGCAACTTCCGGTGGTTACCGAAATCGGCTCAAATATCGTCTGCTTCAGGGAAATTGATTTTAGACCCGATTTAGGCCTAAAAATAGCCTTTCTATATACATATATAGCCCCTAGATGCCTTTCCGACCCAAAAAATTGGTAAAATCCCCGAAAATCTGCAACTTCCGGTGGTTACCGAAATCGGCTCAAATATCGTCTGCTTCAGGGAAATTGATTTTAGACCCGATTTAGGCCTAAAAATAGCCTTTCTATATACATATATAGCCCCTAGATGCCTTTCCGACCCAAAAAATTGGTAAAATCCCCGAAAATCTGCAACTTCCGGTGGTTACCGAAATCGGCTCAAATATCGTCTGCTTCAGGGAAATTGATTTTAGACCCGATTTAGGCCTAAAAATAGCCTTTCTATATACATATATAGCCCCTAGATGCCTTTCCGACCCAAAAAATTGGTAAAATCCCCGAAAATCTGCAACTTCCGGTGGTTACCGAAATCGGCTCAAATATCGTCTGCTTCAGGGAAATTGATTTTAGACCCGATTTAGGCCTAAAAATAGCCTTTCTATATACATATATAGCCCCTAGATGCCTTTCCGACCCAAAAAATTGGTAAAATCCCCGAAAATCTGCAACTTCCGGTGGTTACCGAAATCGGCTCAAATATCGTCTGCTTCAGGGAAATTGATTTTAGACCCGATTTAGGCCTAAAAATAGCCTTTCTATATACATATATAGCCCCTAGATGCCTTTCCGACCCAAAAAATTGGTAAAATCCCCGAAAATCTGCAACTTCCGGTGGTTACCGAAATCGGCTCAAATATCGTCTGCTTCAGGGAAATTGATTTTAGACCCGATTTAGGCCTAAAAATAGCCTTTCTATATACATATATAGCCCCTAGATGCCTTTCCGACCCAAAAAATTGGTAAAATCCCCGAAAATCTGCAACTTCCGGTGGTTACCGAAATCGGCTCAAATATCGTCTGCTTCAGGGAAATTGATTTTAGACCCGATTTAGGCCTAAAAATAGCCTTTCTATATACATATATAGCCCCTAGATGCCTTTCCGACCCAAAAAATTGGTAAAATCCCCGAAAATCTGCAACTTCCGGTGGTTACCGAAATCGGCTCAAATATCGTCTGCTTCAGGGAAATTGATTTTAGACCCGATTTAGGCCTAAAAATAGCCTTTCTATATACATATATAGCCCCTAGATGCCTTTCCGACCCAAAAAATTGGTAAAATCCCCGAAAATCTGCAACTTCCGGTGGTTACCGAAATCGGCTCAAATATCGTCTGCTTCAGGGAAATTGATTTTAGACCCGATTTAGGCCTAAAAATAGCCTTTCTATATACATATATAGCCCCTAGATGCCTTTCCGACCCAAAAAATTGGTAAAATCCCCGAAAATCTGCAACTTCCGGTGGTTACCGAAATCGGCTCAAATATCGTCTGCTTCAGGGAAATTGATTTTAGACCCGATTTAGGCCTAAAAATAGCCTTTCTATATACATATATAGCCCCTAGATGCCTTTCCGACCCAAAAAATTGGTAAAATCCCCGAAAATCTGCAACTTCCGGTGGTTACCGAAATCGGCTCAAATATCGTCTGCTTCAGGGAAATTGATTTTAGACCCGATTTAGGCCTAAAAATAGCCTTTCTATATACATATATAGCCCCTAGATGCCTTTCCGACCCAAAAAATTGGTAAAATCCCCGAAAATCTGCAACTTCCGGTGGTTACCGAAATCGGCTCAAATATCGTCTGCTTCAGGGAAATTGATTTTAGACCCGATTTAGGCCTAAAAATAGCCTTTCTATATACATATATAGCCCCTAGATGCCTTTCCGACCCAAAAAATTGGTAAAATCCCCGAAAATCTGCAACTTCCGGTGGTTACCGAAATCGGCTCAAATATCGTCTGCTTCAGGGAAATTGATTTTAGACCCGATTTAGGCCTAAAAATAGCCTTTCTATATACATATATAGCCCCTAGATGCCTTTCCGACCCAAAAAATTGGTAAAATCCCCGAAAATCTGCAACTTCCGGTGGTTACCGAAATCGGCTCAAATATCGTCTGCTTCAGGGAAATTGATTTTAGACCCGATTTAGGCCTAAAAATAGCCTTTCTATATACATATATAGCCCCTAGATGCCTTTCCGACCCAAAAAATTGGTAAAATCCCCGAAAATCTGCAACTTCCGGTGGTTACCGAAATCGGCTCAAATATCGTCTGCTTCAGGGAAATTGATTTTAGACCCGATTTAGGCCTAAAAATAGCCTTTCTATATACATATATAGCCCCTAGATGCCTTTCCGACCCAAAAAATTGGTAAAATCCCCGAAAATCTGCAACTTCCGGTGGTTACCGAAATCGGCTCAAATATCGTCTGCTTCAGGGAAATTGATTTTAGACCCGATTTAGGCCTAAAAATAGCCTTTCTATATACATATATAGCCCCTAGATGCCTTTCCGACCCAAAAAATTGGTAAAATCCCCGAAAATCTGCAACTTCCGGTGGTTACCGAAATCGGCTCAAATATCGTCTGCTTCAGGGAAATTGATTTTAGACCCGATTTAGGCCTAAAAATAGCCTTTCTATATACATATATAGCCCCTAGATGCCTTTCCGACCCAAAAAATTGGTAAAATCCCCGAAAATCTGCAACTTCCGGTGGTTACCGAAATCGGCTCAAATATCGTCTGCTTCAGGGAAATTGATTTTAGACCCGATTTAGGCCTAAAAATAGCCTTTCTATATACATATATAGCCCCTAGATGCCTTTCCGACCCAAAAAATTGGTAAAATCCCCGAAAATCTGCAACTTCCGGTGGTTACCGAAATCGGCTCAAATATCGTCTGCTTCAGGGAAATTGATTTTAGACCCGATTTAGGCCTAAAAATAGCCTTTCTATATACATATATAGCCCCTAGATGCCTTTCCGACCCAAAAAATTGGTAAAATCCCCGAAAATCTGCAACTTCCGGTGGTTACCGAAATCGGCTCAAATATCGTCTGCTTCAGGGAAATTGATTTTAGACCCGATTTAGGCCTAAAAATAGCCTTTCTATATACATATATAGCCCCTAGATGCCTTTCCGACCCAAAAAATTGGTAAAATCCCCGAAAATCTGCAACTTCCGGTGGTTACCGAAATCGGCTCAAATATCGTCTGCTTCAGGGAAATTGATTTTAGACCCGATTTAGGCCTAAAAATAGCCTTTCTATATACATATATAGCCCCTAGATGCCTTTCCGACCCAAAAAATTGGTAAAATCCCCGAAAATCTGCAACTTCCGGTGGTTACCGAAATCGGCTCAAATATCGTCTGCTTCAGGGAAATTGATTTTAGACCCGATTTAGGCCTAAAAATAGCCTTTCTATATACATATATAGCCCCTAGATGCCTTTCCGACCCAAAAAATTGGTAAAATCCCCGAAAATCTGCAACTTCCGGTGGTTACCGAAATCGGCTCAAATATCGTCTGCTTCAGGGAAATTGATTTTAGACCCGATTTAGGCCTAAAAATAGCCTTTCTATATACATATATAGCCCCTAGATGCCTTTCCGACCCAAAAAATTGGTAAAATCCCCGAAAATCTGCAACTTCCGGTGGTTACCGAAATCGGCTCAAATATCGTCTGCTTCAGGGAAATTGATTTTAGACCCGATTTAGGCCTAAAAATAGCCTTTCTATATACATATATAGCCCCTAGATGCCTTTCCGACCCAAAAAATTGGTAAAATCCCCGAAAATCTGCAACTTCCGGTGGTTACCGAAATCGGCTCAAATATCGTCTGCTTCAGGGAAATTGATTTTAGACCCGATTTAGGCCTAAAAATAGCCTTTCTATATACATATATAGCCCCTAGATGCCTTTCCGACCCAAAAAATTGGTAAAATCCCCGAAAATCTGCAACTTCCGGTGGTTACCGAAATCGGCTCAAATATCGTCTGCTTCAGGGAAATTGATTTTAGACCCGATTTAGGCCTAAAAATAGCCTTTCTATATACATATATAGCCCCTAGATGCCTTTCCGACCCAAAAAATTGGTAAAATCCCCGAAAATCTGCAACTTCCGGTGGTTACCGAAATCGGCTCAAATATCGTCTGCTTCAGGGAAATTGATTTTAGACCCGATTTAGGCCTAAAAATAGCCTTTCTATATACATATATAGCCCCTAGATGCCTTTCCGACCCAAAAAATTGGTAAAATCCCCGAAAATCTGCAACTTCCGGTGGTTACCGAAATCGGCTCAAATATCGTCTGCTTCAGGGAAATTGATTTTAGACCCGATTTAGGCCTAAAAATAGCCTTTCTATATACATATATAGCCCCTAGATGCCTTTCCGACCCAAAAAATTGGTAAAATCCCCGAAAATCTGCAACTTCCGGTGGTTACCGAAATCGGCTCAAATATCGTCTGCTTCAGGGAAATTGATTTTAGACCCGATTTAGGCCTAAAAATAGCCTTTCTATATACATATATAGCCCCTAGATGCCTTTCCGACCCAAAAAATTGGTAAAATCCCCGAAAATCTGCAACTTCCGGTGGTTACCGAAATCGGCTCAAATATCGTCTGCTTCAGGGAAATTGATTTTAGACCCGATTTAGGCCTAAAAATAGCCTTTCTATATACATATATAGCCCCTAGATGCCTTTCCGACCCAAAAAATTGGTAAAATCCCCGAAAATCTGCAACTTCCGGTGGTTACCGAAATCGGCTCAAATATCGTCTGCTTCAGGGAAATTGATTTTAGACCCGATTTAGGCCTAAAAATAGCCTTTCTATATACATATATAGCCCCTAGATGCCTTTCCGACCCAAAAAATTGGTAAAATCCCCGAAAATCTGCAACTTCCGGTGGTTACCGAAATCGGCTCAAATATCGTCTGCTTCAGGGAAATTGATTTTAGACCCGATTTAGGCCTAAAAATAGCCTTTCTATATACATATATAGCCCCTAGATGCCTTTCCGACCCAAAAAATTGGTAAAATCCCCGAAAATCTGCAACTTCCGGTGGTTACCGAAATCGCTCAAATATCGTCTGCTTCAGGGAAATTGATTTTAGACCCGATTTAGGCCTAAAAATAGCCTTTCTATATACATATATAGCCCCTAGATGCCTTTCCGACCCAAAAAATTGGTAAAATCCCCGAAAATCGGCAACTTCCGGTGGTTACCGAAATCGGCTCAAATATCGTCTGCTTCAGGGAAATTGATTTTAGACCCGATTTAGGCCTAAAAATAGCCTTTCTATATACATATATAGCCCCTAGATGCCTTTCCGACCCAAAAAATTGGTAAAATCCCCGAAAATCGGCAACTTCCGGTGGTTACCGAAATCGGCTCAAATATCGTCTGCTTCAGGGAAATTGATTTTAGACCCGATTTAGGCCTAAAAATAGCCTTTCTATATACATATATAGCCCCTAGATGCCTTTCCGACCCAAAAAATTGGTAAAATCCCCGAAAATCGGCAACTTCCGGTGGTTACCGAAATCGGCTCAAATATCGTCTGCTTCAGGGAAATTGATTTTAGACCCGATTTAGGCCTAAAAATAGCCTTTCTATATACATATATAGCCCCTAGATGCCTTTCCGACCCAAAAAATTGGTAAAATCCCCGAAAATCGGCAACTTCCGGTGGTTACCGAAATCGGCTCAAATATCGTCTGCTTCAGGGAAATTGATTTTAGACCCGATTTAGGCCTAAAAATAGCCTTTCTATATACATATATAGCCCCTAGATGCCTTTCCGACCCAAAAAATTGGTAAAATCCCCGAAAATCGGCAACTTCCGGTGGTTACCGAAATCGGCTCAAATATCGTCTGCTTCAGGGAAATTGATTTTAGACCCGATTTAGGCCTAAAAATAGCCTTTCTATATACATATATAGCCCCTAGATGCCTTTCCGACCCAAAAAATTGGTAAAATCCCCGAAAATCGGCAACTTCCGGTGGTTACCGAAATCGGCTCAAATATCGTCTGCTTCAGGGAAATTGATTTTAGACCCGATTTAGGCCTAAAAATAGCCTTTCTATATACATATATAGCCCCTAGATGCCTTTCCGACCCAAAAAATTGGTAAAATCCCCGAAAATCGGCAACTTCCGGTGGTTACCGAAATCGGCTCAAATATCGTCTGCTTCAGGGAAATTGATTTTAGACCCGATTTAGGCCTAAAAATAGCCTTTCTATATACATATATAGCCCCTAGATGCCTTTCCGACCCAAAAAATTGGTAAAATCCCCGAAAATCGGCAACTTCCGGTGGTTACCGAAATCGGCTCAAATATCGTCTGCTTCAGGGAAATTGATTTTAGACCCGATTTAGGCCTAAAAATAGCCTTTCTATATACATATATAGCCCCTAGATGCCTTTCCGACCCAAAAAATTGGTAAAATCCCCGAAAATCGGCAACTTCCGGTGGTTACCGAAATCGGCTCAAATATCGTCTGCTTCAGGGAAATTGATTTTAGACCCGATTTAGGCCTAAAAATAGCCTTTCTATATACATATATAGCCCCTAGATGCCTTTCCGACCCAAAAAATTGGTAAAATCCCCGAAAATCGGCAACTTCCGGTGGTTACCGAAATCGGCTCAAATATCGTCTGCTTCAGGGAAATTGATTTTAGACCCGATTTAGGCCTAAAAATAGCCTTTCTATATACATATATAGCCCCTAGATGCCTTTCCGACCCAAAAAATTGGTAAAATCCCCGAAAATCGGCAACTTCCGGTGGTTACCGAAATCGGCTCAAATATCGTCTGCTTCAGGGAAATTGATTTTAGACCCGATTTAGGCCTAAAAATAGCCTTTCTATATACATATATAGCCCCTAGATGCCTTTCCGACCCAAAAAATTGGTAAAATCCCCGAAAATCGGCAACTTCCGGTGGTTACCGAAATCGGCTCAAATATCGTCTGCTTCAGGGAAATTGATTTTAGACCCGATTTAGGCCTAAAAATAGCCTTTCTATATACATATATAGCCCCTAGATGCCTTTCCGACCCAAAAAATTGGTAAAATCCCCGAAAATCGGCAACTTCCGGTGGTTACCGAAATCGGCTCAAATATCGTCTGCTTCAGGGAAATTGATTTTAGACCCGATTTAGGCCTAAAAATAGCCTTTCTATATACATATATAGCCCCTAGATGCCTTTCCGACCCAAAAAATTGGTAAAATCCCCGAAAATCGGCAACTTCCGGTGGTTACCGAAATCGGCTCAA
Organism: Maratus michaelseni; assembly: GCA_963931845.1. Lineage (NCBI taxonomy): Eukaryota > Metazoa > Arthropoda > Arachnida > Araneae > Salticidae > Maratus > Maratus michaelseni. Next base: position 51,252 of record CAWVPG010000140.1, on the reverse strand, counting down.
ATATCGTCTGCTTCAGGGAAATTGATTTTAGACCCGATTTAGGCCTAAAAATAGCCTTTCTATATACATATATAGCCCCTAGATGCCTTTCCGACCCAAAAAATTGGTAAAATCCCCGAAAATCGGCAACTTCCGGTGGTTACCGAAATCGGCTCAAATATCGTCTGCTTCAGGGAAATTGATTTTAGACCCGATTTAGGCCTAAAAATAGCCTTTCTATATACATATATAGCCCCTAGATGCCTTTCCGACCCAAAAAATTGGTAAAATCCCCGAAAATCGGCAACTTCCGGTGGTTACCGAAATCGGCTCAAATATCGTCTGCTTCAGGGAAATTGATTTTAGACCCGATTTAGGCCTAAAAATAGCCTTTCTATATACATATATAGCCCCTAGATGCCTTTCCGACCCAAAAAAATTGGTAAAATCCCCGAAAATCGGCAACTTCCGGTGGTTACCGAAATCGGCTCAAATATCGTCTGCTTCAGGGAAATTGATTTTAGACCCGATTTAGGCCTAAAAATAGCCTTTCTATATACATATATAGCCCCTAGATGCCTTTCCGACCCAAAAAATTGGTAAAATCCCCGAAAATCGGCAACTTCCGGTGGTTACCGAAATCGGCTCAAATATCGTCTGCTTCAGGGAAATTGATTTTAGACCCGATTTAGGCCTAAAAATAGCCTTTCTATATACATATATAGCCCCTAGATGCCTTTCCGACCCAAAAAATTGGTAAAATCCCCGAAAATCGGCAACTTCCGGTGGTTACCGAAATCGGCTCAAATATCGTCTGCTTCAGGGAAATTGATTTTAGACCCGATTTAGGCCTAAAAATAGCCTTTCTATATACATATATAGCCCCTAGATGCCTTTCCGACCCAAAAAATTGGTAAAATCCCCGAAAATCGGCAACTTCCGGTGGTTACCGAAATCGGCTCAAATATCGTCTGCTTCAGGGAAATTGATTTTAGACCCGATTTAGGCCTAAAAATAGCCTTTCTATATACATATATAGCCCCTAGATGCCTTTCCGACCCAAAAAATTGGTAAAATCCCCGAAAATCGGCAACTTCCGGTGGTTACCGAAATCGGCTCAAATATCGTCTTCTGCTTCAGGGAAATTGATTTTAGACCCGATTTAGGCCTAAAAATAGCCTTTCTATATACATATATAGCCCCTAGATGCCTTTCCGATCCCAAAAAATTGGTAAAATCCCCGAAAATCGGCAACTTCCGGTGGTTACCGAAATCGGCTCAAATATCGTCTGCTTCAGGGAAATTGATTTTAGACCCGATTTAGGCCTAAAAATAGCCTTTCTATATACATATATAGCCCCTAGATGCCTTTCCGACCCAAAAAATTGGTAAAATCCCCGAAAATCGGCAACTTCCGGTGGTTACCGAAATCGGCTCAAATATCGTCTGCTTCAGGGAAATTGATTTTAGACCCGATTTAGGCCTAAAAATAGCCTTTCTATATACATATATAGCCCCTAGATGCCTTTCCGACCCAAAAAATTGGTAAAATCCCCGAAAATCGGCAACTTCCGGTGGTTACCGAAATCGGCTCAAATATCGTCTGCTTCAGGGAAATTGATTTTAGACCCGATTTAGGCCTAAAAATAGCCTTTCTATATACATATATAGCCCCTAGATGCCTTTCCGACCCAAAAAATTGGTAAAATCCCCGAAAATCGGCAACTTCCGGTGGTTACCGAAATCGGCTCAAATATCGTCTGCTTCAGGGAAATTGATTTTAGACCCGATTTAGGCCTAAAAATAGCCTTTCTATATACATATATAGCCCCTAGATGCCTTTCCGACCCAAAAAATTGGTAAAATCCCCGAAAATCGGCAACTTCCGGTGGTTACCGAAATCGGCTCAAATATCGTCTGCTTCAGGGAAATTGATTTTAGACCCGATTTAGGCCTAAAAATAGCCTTTCTATATACATATATAGCCCCTAGATGCCTTTCCGACCCAAAAAATTGGTAAAATCCCCGAAAATCGGCAACTTCCGGTGGTTACCGAAATCGGCTCAAATATCGTCTGCTTCAGGGAAATTGATTTTAGACCCGATTTAGGCCTAAAAATAGCCTTTCTATATACATATATAGCCCCTAGATGCCTTTCCGACCCAAAAAATTGGTAAAATCCCCGAAAATCGGCAACTTCCGGTGGTTACCGAAATCGGCTCAAATATCGTCTGCTTCAGGGAAATTGATTTTAGACCCGATTTAGGCCTAAAAATAGCCTTTCTATATACATATATAGCCCCTAGATGCCTTTCCGACCCAAAAAATTGGTAAAATCCCCGAAAATCGGCAACTTCCGGTGGTTACCGAAATCGGCTCAAATATCGTCTGCTTCAGGGAAATTGATTTTAGACCCGATTTAGGCCTAAAAATAGCCTTTCTATATACATATATAGCCCCTAGATGCCTTTCCGACCCAAAAAATTGGTAAAATCCCCGAAAATCGGCAACTTCCGGTGGTTACCGAAATCGGCTCAAATATCGTCTGCTTCAGGGAAATTGATTTTAGACCCGATTTAGGCCTAAAAATAGCCTTTCTATATACATATATAGCCCCTAGATGCCTTTCCGACCCCAAAAAATTGGTAAAATCCCCGAAAATCGGCAACTTCCGGTGGTTACCGAAATCGGCTCAAATATCGTCTGCTTCAGGGAAATTGATTTTAGACCCGATTTAGGCCTAAAAATAGCCTTTCTATATACATATATAGCCCCTAGATGCCTTTCCGACCCAAAAAATTGGTAAAATCCCCGAAAATCGGCAACTTCCGGTGGTTACCGAAATCGGCTCAAATATCGTCTGCTTCAGGGAAATTGATTTTAGACCCGATTTAGGCCTAAAAATAGCCTTTCTATATACATATATAGCCCCTAGATGCCTTTCCGACCCAAAAAATTGGTAAAATCCCCGAAAATCGGCAACTTCCGGTGGTTACCGAAATCGGCTCAAATATCGTCTGCTTCAGGGAAATTGATTTTAGACCCGATTTAGGCCTAAAAATAGCCTTTCTATATACATATATAGCCCCTAGATGCCTTTCCGACCCAAAAAATTGGTAAAATCCCCGAAAATCGGCAACTTCCGGTGGTTACCGAAATCGGCTCAAATATCGTCTGCTTCAGGGAAATTGATTTTAGACCCGATTTAGGCCTAAAAATAGCCTTTCTATATACATATATAGCCCCTAGATGCCTTTCCGACCCAAAAAATTGGTAAAATCCCCGAAAATCGGCAACTTCCGGTGGTTACCGAAATCGGCTCAAATATCGTCTGCTTCAGGGAAATTGATTTTAGACCCGATTTAGGCCTAAAAATAGCCTTTCTATATACATATATAGCCCCTAGATGCCTTTCCGACCCAAAAAATTGGTAAAATCCCCGAAAATCGGCAACTTCCGGTGGTTACCGAAATCGGCTCAAATATCGTCTGCTTCAGGGAAATTGATTTTAGACCCGATTTAGGCCTAAAAATAGCCTTTCTATATACATATATAGCCCCTAGATGCCTTTCCGACCCAAAAAATTGGTAAAATCCCCGAAAATCGGCAACTTCCGGTGGTTACCGAAATCGGCTCAAATATCGTCTGCTTCAGGGAAATTGATTTTAGACCCGATTTAGGCCTAAAAATAGCCTTTCTATATACATATATAGCCCCTAGATGCCTTTCCGACCCAAAAAATTGGTAAAATCCCCGAAAATCGGCAACTTCCGGTGGTTACCGAAATCGGCTCAAATATCGTCTGCTTCAGGGAAATTGATTTTAGACCCGATTTAGGCCTAAAAATAGCCTTTCTATATACATATATAGCCCCTAGATGCCTTTCCGACCCAAAAAATTGGTAAAATCCCCGAAAATCGGCAACTTCCGGTGGTTACCGAAATCGGCTCAAATATCGTCTGCTTCAGGGAAATTGATTTTAGACCCGATTTAGGCCTAAAAATAGCCTTTCTATATACATATATAGCCCCTAGATGCCTTTCCGACCCAAAAAATTGGTAAAATCCCCGAAAATCGGCAACTTCCGGTGGTTACCGAAATCGGCTCAAATATCGTCTGCTTCAGGGAAATTGATTTTAGACCCGATTTAGGCCTAAAAATAGCCTTTCTATATACATATATAGCCCCTAGATGCCTTTCCGACCCAAAAAATTGGTAAAATCCCCGAAAATCGGCAACTTCCGGTGGTTACCGAAATCGGCTCAAATATCGTCTGCTTCAGGGAAATTGATTTTAGACCCGATTTAGGCCTAAAAATAGCCTTTCTATATACATATATAGCCCCTAGATGCCTTTCCGACCCAAAAAATTGGTAAAATCCCCGAAAATCGGCAACTTCCGGTGGTTACCGAAATCGGCTCAAATATCGTCTGCTTCAGGGAAATTGATTTTAGACCCGATTTAGGCCTAAAAATAGCCTTTCTATATACATATATAGCCCCTAGATGCCTTTCCGACCCAAAAAATTGGTAAAATCCCCGAAAATCGGCAACTTCCGGTGGTTACCGAAATCGGCTCAAATATCGTCTGCTTCAGGGAAATTGATTTTAGACCCGATTTAGGCCTAAAAATAGCCTTTCTATATACATATATAGCCCCTAGATGCCTTTCCGACCCAAAAAATTGGTAAAATCCCCGAAAATCGGCAACTTCCGGTGGTTACCGAAATCGGCTCAAATATCGTCTGCTTCAGGGAAATTGATTTTAGACCCGATTTAGGCCTAAAAATAGCCTTTCTATATACATATATAGCCCCTAGATGCCTTTCCGACCCAAAAAATTGGTAAAATCCCCGAAAATCGGCAACTTCCGGTGGTTACCGAAATCGGCTCAAATATCGTCTGCTTCAGGGAAATTGATTTTAGACCCGATTTAGGCCTAAAAATAGCCTTTCTATATACATATATAGCCCCTAGATGCCTTTCCGACCCAAAAAATTGGTAAAATCCCCGAAAATCGGCAACTTCCGGTGGTTACCGAAATCGGCTCAAATATCGTCTGCTTCAGGGAAATTGATTTTAGACCCGATTTAGGCCTAAAAATAGCCTTTCTATATACATATATAGCCCCTAGATGCCTTTCCGACCCAAAAAATTGGTAAAATCCCCGAAAATCGGCAACTTCCGGTGGTTACCGAAATCGGCTCAAATATCGTCTGCTTCAGGGAAATTGATTTTAGACCCGATTTAGGCCTAAAAATAGCCTTTCTATATACATATATAGCCCCTAGATGCCTTTCCGACCCAAAAAATTGGTAAAATCCCCGAAAATCGGCAACTTCCGGTGGTTACCGAAATCGGCTCAAATATCGTCTGCTTCAGGGAAATTGATTTTAGACCCGATTTAGGCCTAAAAATAGCCTTTCTATATACATATATAGCCCCTAGATGCCTTTCCGACCCAAAAAATTGGTAAAATCCCCGAAAATCGGCAACTTCCGGTGGTTACCGAAATCGGCTCAAATATCGTCTGCTTCAGGGAAATTGATTTTAGACCCGATTTAGGCCTAAAAATAGCCTTTCTATATACATATATAGCCCCTAGATGCCTTTCCGACCCAAAAAATTGGTAAAATCCCCGAAAATCGGCAACTTCCGGTGGTTACCGAAATCGGCTCAAATATCGTCTGCTTCAGGGAAATTGATTTTAGACCCGATTTAGGCCTAAAAATAGCCTTTCTATATACATATATAGCCCCTAGATGCCTTTCCGACCCAAAAAATTGGTAAAATCCCCGAAAATCGGCAACTTCCGGTGGTTACCGAAATCGGATCGTCTGCTTCAGGGAAATTGATTTTAGACCCGATTTAGGCCTAAAAATAGCCTTTCTATATACATATATAGCCCCTAGATGCCTTTCCGACCCAAAAAATTGGTAAAATCCCCGAAAATCGGCAACTTCCGGTGGTTACCGAAATCGGCTCAAATATCGTCTGCTTCAGGGAAATTGATTTTAGACCCGATTTAGGCCTAAAAATAGCCTTTCTATATACATATATAGCCCCTAGATGCCTTTCCGACCCAAAAAATTGGTAAAATCCCCGAAAATCGGCAACTTCCGGTGGTTACCGAAATCGGCTCAAATATCGTCTGCTTCAGGGAAATTGATTTTAGACCCGATTTAGGCCTAAAAATAGCCTTTCTATATACATATATAGCCCCTAGATGCCTTTCCGACCCAAAAAATTGGTAAAATCCCCGAAAATCGGCAACTTCCGGTGGTTACCGAAATCGGCTCAAATATCGTCTGCTTCAGGGAAATTGATTTTAGACCCGATTTAGGCCTAAAAATAGCCTTTCTATATACATATATAGCCCCTAGATGCCTTTCCGACCCAAAAAATTGGTAAAATCCCCGAAAATCGGCAACTTCCGGTGGTTACCGAAATCGGCTCAAATATCGTCTGCTTCAGGGAAATTGATTTTAGACCCGATTTAGGCCTAAAAATAGCCTTTCTATATACATATATAGCCCCTAGATGCCTTTCCGACCCAAAAAATTGGTAAAATCCCCGAAAATCGGCAACTTCCGGTGGTTACCGAAATCGGCTCAAATATCGTCTGCTTCAGGGAAATTGATTTTAGACCCGATTTAGGCCTAAAAATAGCCTTTCTATATACATATATAGCCCCTAGATGCCTTTCCGACCCAAAAAATTGGTAAAATCCCCGAAAATCGGCAACTTCCGGTGGTTACCGAAATCGGCTCAAATATCGTCTGCTTCAGGGAAATTGATTTTAGACCCGATTTAGGCCTAAAAATAGCCTTTCTATATACATATATAGCCCCTAGATGCCTTTCCGACCCAAAAAATTGGTAAAATCCCCGAAAATCGGCAACTTCCGGTGGTTACCGAAATCGGCTCAAATATCGTCTGCTTCAGGGAAATTGATTTTAGACCCGATTTAGGCCTAAAAATAGCCTTTCTATATACATATATAGCCCCTAGATGCCTTTCCGACCCAAAAAATTGGTAAAATCCCCGAAAATCGGCAACTTCCGGTGGTTACCGAAATCGGCTCAAATATCGTCTGCTTCAGGGAAATTGATTTTAGACCCGATTTAGGCCTAAAAATAGCCTTTCTATATACATATATAGCCCCTAGATGCCTTTCCGACCCAAAAAATTGGTAAAATCCCCGAAAATCGGCAACTTCCGGTGGTTACCGAAATCGGCTCAAATATCGTCTGCTTCAGGGAAATTGATTTAGACCCGATTTAGGCCTAAAAATAGCCTTTCTATATACATATATAGCCCCTAGATGCCTTTCCGACCCAAAAAATTGGTAAAATCCCCGAAAATCTGCAACTTCCGGTGGTTACCGAAATCGGCTCAAATATCGTCTGCTTCAGGGAAATTGATTTTAGACCCGATTTAGGCCTAAAAATAGCCTTTCTATATACATATATAGCCCCTAGATGCCTTTCCGACCCAAAAAATTGGTAAAATCCCCGAAAATCTGCAACTTCCGGTGGTTACCGAAATCGGCTCAAATATCGTCTGCTTCAGGGAAATTGATTTTAGACCCGATTTAGGCCTAAAAATAGCCTTTCTATATACATATATAGCCCCTAGATGCCTTTCCGACCCAAAAAATTGGTAAAATCCCCGAAAATCTGCAACTTCCGGTGGTTACCGAAATCGGCTCAAATATCGTCTGCTTCAGGGAAATTGATTTTAGACCCGATTTAGGCCTAAAAATAGCCTTTCTATATACATATATAGCCCCTAGATGCCTTTCCGACCCAAAAAATTGGTAAAATCCCCGAAAATCTGCAACTTCCGGTGGTTACCGAAATCGGCTCAAATATCGTCTGCTTCAGGGAAATTGATTTTAGACCCGATTTAGGCCTAAAAATAGCCTTTCTATATACATATATAGCCCCTAGATGCCTTTCCGACCCAAAAAATTGGTAAAATCCCCGAAAATCTGCAACTTCCGGTGGTTACCGAAATCGGCTCAAATATCGTCTGCTTCAGGGAAATTGATTTTAGACCCGATTTAGGCCTAAAAATAGCCTTTCTATATACATATATAGCCCCTAGATGCCTTTCCGACCCAAAAAATTGGTAAAATCCCCGAAAATCTGCAACTTCCGGTGGTTACCGAAATCGGCTCAAATATCGTCTGCTTCAGGGAAATTGATTTTAGACCCGATTTAGGCCTAAAAATAGCCTTTCTATATACATATATAGCCCCTAGATGCCTTTCCGACCCAAAAAATTGGTAAAATCCCCGAAAATCTGCAACTTCCGGTGGTTACCGAAATCGGCTCAAATATCGTCTGCTTCAGGGAAATTGATTTTAGACCCGATTTAGGCCTAAAAATAGCCTTTCTATATACATATATAGCCCCTAGATGCCTTTCCGACCCAAAAAATTGGTAAAATCCCCGAAAATCTGCAACTTCCGGTGGTTACCGAAATCGGCTCAAATATCGTCTGCTTCAGGGAAATTGATTTTAGACCCGATTTAGGCCTAAAAATAGCCTTTCTATATACATATATAGCCCCTAGATGCCTTTCCGACCCAAAAAATTGGTAAAATCCCCGAAAATCTGCAACTTCCGGTGGTTACCGAAATCGGCTCAAATATCGTCTGCTTCAGGGAAATTGATTTTAGACCCGATTTAGGCCTAAAAATAGCCTTTCTATATACATATATAGCCCCTAGATGCCTTTCCGACCCAAAAAATTGGTAAAATCCCCGAAAATCTGCAACTTCCGGTGGTTACCGAAATCGGCTCAAATATCGTCTGCTTCAGGGAAATTGATTTTAGACCCGATTTAGGCCTAAAAATAGCCTTTCTATATACATATATAGCCCCTAGATGCCTTTCCGACCCAAAAAATTGGTAAAATCCCCGAAAATCTGCAACTTCCGGTGGTTACCGAAATCGGCTCAAATATCGTCTGCTTCAGGGAAATTGATTTTAGACCCGATTTAGGCCTAAAAATAGCCTTTCTATATACATATATAGCCCCTAGATGCCTTTCCGACCCAAAAAATTGGTAAAATCCCCGAAAATCTGCAACTTCCGGTGGTTACCGAAATCGGCTCAAATATCGTCTGCTTCAGGGAAATTGATTTTAGACCCGATTTAGGCCTAAAAATAGCCTTTCTATATACATATATAGCCCCTAGATGCCTTTCCGACCCAAAAAATTGGTAAAATCCCCGAAAATCTGCAACTTCCGGTGGTTACCGAAATCGGCTCAAATATCGTCTGCTTCAGGGAAATTGATTTTAGACCCGATTTAGGCCTAAAAATAGCCTTTCTATATACATATATAGCCCCTAGATGCCTTTCCGACCCAAAAAATTGGTAAAATCCCCGAAAATCTGCAACTTCCGGTGGTTACCGAAATCGGCTCAAATATCGTCTGCTTCAGGGAAATTGATTTTAGACCCGATTTAGGCCTAAAAATAGCCTTTCTATATACATATATAGCCCCTAGATGCCTTTCCGACCCAAAAAATTGGTAAAATCCCCGAAAATCTGCAACTTCCGGTGGTTACCGAAATCGGCTCAAATATCGTCTGCTTCAGGGAAATTGATTTTAGACCCGATTTAGGCCTAAAAATAGCCTTTCTATATACATATATAGCCCCTAGATGCCTTTCCGACCCAAAAAATTGGTAAAATCCCCGAAAATCTGCAACTTCCGGTGGTTACCGAAATCGGCTCAAATATCGTCTGCTTCAGGGAAATTGATTTTAGACCCGATTTAGGCCTAAAAATAGCCTTTCTATATACATATATAGCCCCTAGATGCCTTTCCGACCCAAAAAATTGGTAAAATCCCCGAAAATCTGCAACTTCCGGTGGTTACCGAAATCGGCTCAAATATCGTCTGCTTCAGGGAAATTGATTTTAGACCCGATTTAGGCCTAAAAATAGCCTTTCTATATACATATATAGCCCCTAGATGCCTTTCCGACCCAAAAAATTGGTAAAATCCCCGAAAATCTGCAACTTCCGGTGGTTACCGAAATCGGCTCAAATATCGTCTGCTTCAGGGAAATTGATTTTAGACCCGATTTAGGCCTAAAAATAGCCTTTCTATATACATATATAGCCCCTAGATGCCTTTCCGACCCAAAAAATTGGTAAAATCCCCGAAAATCTGCAACTTCCGGTGGTTACCGAAATCGGCTCAAATATCGTCTGCTTCAGGGAAATTGATTTTAGACCCGATTTAGGCCTAAAAATAGCCTTTCTATATACATATATAGCCCCTAGATGCCTTTCCGACCCAAAAAATTGGTAAAATCCCCGAAAATCTGCAACTTCCGGTGGTTACCGAAATCGGCTCAAATATCGTCTGCTTCAGGGAAATTGATTTTAGACCCGATTTAGGCCTAAAAATAGCCTTTCTATATACATATATAGCCCCTAGATGCCTTTCCGACCCAAAAAATTGGTAAAATCCCCGAAAATCTGCAACTTCCGGTGGTTACCGAAATCGGCTCAAATATCGTCTGCTTCAGGGAAATTGATTTTAGACCCGATTTAGGCCTAAAAATAGCCTTTCTATATACATATATAGCCCCTAGATGCCTTTCCGACCCAAAAAATTGGTAAAATCCCCGAAAATCTGCAACTTCCGGTGGTTACCGAAATCGGCTCAAATATCGTCTGCTTCAGGGAAATTGATTTTAGACCCGATTTAGGCCTAAAAATAGCCTTTCTATATACATATATAGCCCCTAGATGCCTTTCCGACCCAAAAAATTGGTAAAATCCCCGAAAATCTGCAACTTCCGGTGGTTACCGAAATCGGCTCAAATATCGTCTGCTTCAGGGAAATTGATTTTAGACCCGATTTAGGCCTAAAAATAGCCTTTCTATATACATATATAGCCCCTAGATGCCTTTCCGACCCAAAAAATTGGTAAAATCCCCGAAAATCTGCAACTTCCGGTGGTTACCGAAATCGGCTCAAATATCGTCTGCTTCAGGGAAATTGATTTTAGACCCGATTTAGGCCTAAAAATAGCCTTTCTATATACATATATAGCCCCTAGATGCCTTTCCGACCCAAAAAATTGGTAAAATCCCCGAAAATCTGCAACTTCCGGTGGTTACCGAAATCGGCTCAAATATCGTCTGCTTCAGGGAAATTGATTTTAGACCCGATTTAGGCCTAAAAATAGCCTTTCTATATACATATATAGCCCCTAGATGCCTTTCCGACCCAAAAAATTGGTAAAATCCCCGAAAATCTGCAACTTCCGGTGGTTACCGAAATCGGCTCAAATATCGTCTGCTTCAGGGAAATTGATTTTAGACCCGATTTAGGCCTAAAAATAGCCTTTCTATATACATATATAGCCCCTAGATGCCTTTCCGACCCAAAAAATTGGTAAAATCCCCGAAAATCTGCAACTTCCGGTGGTTACCGAAATCGGCTCAAATATCGTCTGCTTCAGGGAAATTGATTTTAGACCCGATTTAGGCCTAAAAATAGCCTTTCTATATACATATATAGCCCCTAGATGCCTTTCCGACCCAAAAAATTGGTAAAATCCCCGAAAATCTGCAACTTCCGGTGGTTACCGAAATCGGCTCAAATATCGTCTGCTTCAGGGAAATTGATTTTAGACCCGATTTAGGCCTAAAAATAGCCTTTCTATATACATATATAGCCCCTAGATGCCTTTCCGACCCAAAAAATTGGTAAAATCCCCGAAAATCTGCAACTTCCGGTGGTTACCGAAATCGGCTCAAATATCGTCTGCTTCAGGGAAATTGATTTTAGACCCGATTTAGGCCTAAAAATAGCCTTTCTATATACATATATAGCCCCTAGATGCCTTTCCGACCCAAAAAATTGGTAAAATCCCCGAAAATCTGCAACTTCCGGTGGTTACCGAAATCGGCTCAAATATCGTCTGCTTCAGGGAAATTGATTTTAGACCCGATTTAGGCCTAAAAATAGCCTTTCTATATACATATATAGCCCCTAGATGCCTTTCCGACCCAAAAAATTGGTAAAATCCCCGAAAATCTGCAACTTCCGGTGGTTACCGAAATCGGCTCAAATATCGTCTGCTTCAGGGAAATTGATTTTAGACCCGATTTAGGCCTAAAAATAGCCTTTCTATATACATATATAGCCCCTAGATGCCTTTCCGACCCAAAAAATTGGTAAAATCCCCGAAAATCTGCAACTTCCGGTGGTTACCGAAATCGGCTCAAATATCGTCTGCTTCAGGGAAATTGATTTTAGACCCGATTTAGGCCTAAAAATAGCCTTTCTATATACATATATAGCCCCTAGATGCCTTTCCGACCCAAAAAATTGGTAAAATCCCCGAAAATCTGCAACTTCCGGTGGTTACCGAAATCGGCTCAAATATCGTCTGCTTCAGGGAAATTGATTTTAGACCCGATTTAGGCCTAAAAATAGCCTTTCTATATACATATATAGCCCCTAGATGCCTTTCCGACCCAAAAAATTGGTAAAATCCCCGAAAATCTGCAACTTCCGGTGGTTACCGAAATCGGCTCAAATATCGTCTGCTTCAGGGAAATTGATTTTAGACCCGATTTAGGCCTAAAAATAGCCTTTCTATATACATATATAGCCCCTAGATGCCTTTCCGACCCAAAAAATTGGTAAAATCCCCGAAAATCTGCAACTTCCGGTGGTTACCGAAATCGGCTCAAATATCGTCTGCTTCAGGGAAATTGATTTTAGACCCGATTTAGGCCTAAAAATAGCCTTTCTATATACATATATAGCCCCTAGATGCCTTTCCGACCCAAAAAATTGGTAAAATCCCCGAAAATCTGCAACTTCCGGTGGTTACCGAAATCGGCTCAAATATCGTCTGCTTCAGGGAAATTGATTTTAGACCCGATTTAGGCCTAAAAATAGCCTTTCTATATACATACTCTATAGCCCCTAGATGCCTTTCCGACCCAAAAAATTGGTAAAATCCCCGAAAATCTGCAACTTCCGGTGGTTACCGAAATCGGCTCAAATATCGTCTGCTTCAGGGAAATTGATTTTAGACCCGATTTAGGCCTAAAAATAGCCTTTCTATATACATATATAGCCCCTAGATGCCTTTCCGACCCAAAAAATTGGTAAAATCCCCGAAAATCTGCAACTTCCGGTGGTTACCGAAATCGGCTCAAATATCGTCTGCTTCAGGGAAATTGATTTTAGACCCGATTTAGGCCTAAAAATAGCCTTTCTATATACATATATAGCCCCTAGATGCCTTTCCGACCCAAAAAATTGGTAAAATCCCCGAAAATCTGCAACTTCCGGTGGTTACCGAAATCGGCTCAAATATCGTCTGCTTCAGGGAAATTGATTTTAGACCCGATTTAGGCCTAAAAATAGCCTTTCTATATACATATATAGCCCCTAGATGCCTTTCCGACCCAAAAAATTGGTAAAATCCCCGAAAATCTGCAACTTCCGGTGGTTACCGAAATCGGCTCAAATATCGTCTGCTTCAGGGAAATTGATTTTAGACCCGATTTAGGCCTAAAAATAGCCTTTCTATATACATATATAGCCCCTAGATGCCTTTCCGACCCAAAAAATTGGTAAAATCCCCGAAAATCTGCAACTTCCGGTGGTTACCGAAATCGGCTCAAATATCGTCTGCTTCAGGGAAATTGATTTTAGACCCGATTTAGGCCTAAAAATAGCCTTTCTATATACATATATAGCCCCTAGATGCCTTTCCGACCCAAAAAATTGGTAAAATCCCCGAAAATCTGCAACTTCCGGTGGTTACCGAAATCGGCTCAAATATCGTCTGCTTCAGGGAAATTGATTTTAGACCCGATTTAGGCCTAAAAATAGCCTTTCTATATACATATATAGCCCCTAGATGCCTTTCCGACCCAAAAAATTGGTAAAATCCCCGAAAATCTGCAACTTCCGGTGGTTACCGAAATCGGCTCAAATATCGTCTGCTTCAGGGAAATTGATTTTAGACCCGATTTAGGCCTAAAAATAGCCTTTCTATATACATATATAGCCCCTAGATGCCTTTCCGACCCAAAAAATTGGTAAAATCCCCGAAAATCTGCAACTTCCGGTGGTTACCGAAATCGGCTCAAATATCGTCTGCTTCAGGGAAATTGATTTTAGACCCGATTTAGGCCTAAAAATAGCCTTTCTATATACATATATAGCCCCTAGATGCCTTTCCGACCCAAAAAATTGGTAAAATCCCCGAAAATCTGCAACTTCCGGTGGTTACCGAAATCGGCTCAAATATCGTCTGCTTCAGGGAAATTGATTTTAGACCCGATTTAGGCCTAAAAATAGCCTTTCTATATACATATATAGCCCCTAGATGCCTTTCCGACCCAAAAAATTGGTAAAATCCCCGAAAATCTGCAACTTCCGGTGGTTACCGAAATCGGCTCAAATATCGTCTGCTTCAGGGAAATTGATTTTAGACCCGATTTAGGCCTAAAAATAGCCTTTCTATATACATATATAGCCCCTAGATGCCTTTCCGACCCAAAAAATTGGTAAAATCCCCGAAAATCTGCAACTTCCGGTGGTTACCGAAATCGGCTCAAATATCGTCTGCTTCAGGGAAATTGATTTTAGACCCGATTTAGGCCTAAAAATAGCCTTTCTATATACATATATAGCCCCTAGATGCCTTTCCGACCCAAAAAATTGGTAAAATCCCCGAAAATCTGCAACTTCCGGTGGTTACCGAAATCGGCTCAAATATCGTCTGCTTCAGGGAAATTGATTTTAGACCCGATTTAGGCCTAAAAATAGCCTTTCTATATACATATATAGCCCCTAGATGCCTTTCCGACCCAAAAAATTGGTAAAATCCCCGAAAATCTGCAACTTCCGGTGGTTACCGAAATCGGCTCAAATATCGTCTGCTTCAGGGAAATTGATTTTAGACCCGATTTAGGCCTAAAAATAGCCTTTCTATATACATATATAGCCCCTAGATGCCTTTCCGACCCAAAAAATTGGTAAAATCCCCGAAAATCTGCAACTTCCGGTGGTTACCGAAATCGGCTCAAATATCGTCTGCTTCAGGGAAATTGATTTTAGACCCGATTTAGGCCTAAAAATAGCCTTTCTATATACATATATAGCCCCTAGATGCCTTTCCGACCCAAAAAATTGGTAAAATCCCCGAAAATCTGCAACTTCCGGTGGTTACCGAAATCGGCTCAAATATCGTCTGCTTCAGGGAAATTGATTTTAGACCCGATTTAGGCCTAAAAATAGCCTTTCTATATACATATATAGCCCCTAGATGCCTTTCCGACCCAAAAAATTGGTAAAATCCCCGAAAATCTGCAACTTCCGGTGGTTACCGAAATCGGCTCAAATATCGTCTGCTTCAGGGAAATTGATTTTAGACCCGATTTAGGCCTAAAAATAGCCTTTCTATATACATATATAGCCCCTAGATGCCTTTCCGACCCAAAAAATTGGTAAAATCCCCGAAAATCTGCAACTTCCGGTGGTTACCGAAATCGGCTCAAATATCGTCTGCTTCAGGGAAATTGATTTTAGACCCGATTTAGGCCTAAAAATAGCCTTTCTATATACATATATAGCCCCTAGATGCCTTTCCGACCCAAAAAATTGGTAAAATCCCCGAAAATCTGCAACTTCCGGTGGTTACCGAAATCGGCTCAAATATCGTCTGCTTCAGGGAAATTGATTTTAGACCCGATTTAGGCCTAAAAATAGCCTTTCTATATACATATATAGCCCCTAGATGCCTTTCCGACCCAAAAAATTGGTAAAATCCCCGAAAATCTGCAACTTCCGGTGGTTACCGAAATCGGCTCAAATATCGTCTGCTTCAGGGAAATTGATTTTAGACCCGATTTAGGCCTAAAAATAGCCTTTCTATATACATATATAGCCCCTAGATGCCTTTCCGACCCAAAAAATTGGTAAAATCCCCGAAAATCTGCAACTTCCGGTGGTTACCGAAATCGGCTCAAATATCGTCTGCTTCAGGGAAATTGATTTTAGACCCGATTTAGGCCTAAAAATAGCCTTTCTATATACATATATAGCCCCTAGATGCCTTTCCGACCCAAAAAATTGGTAAAATCCCCGAAAATCTGCAACTTCCGGTGGTTACCGAAATCGGCTCAAATATCGTCTGCTTCAGGGAAATTGATTTTAGACCCGATTTAGGCCTAAAAATAGCCTTTCTATATACATATATAGCCCCTAGATGCCTTTCCGACCCAAAAAATTGGTAAAATCCCCGAAAATCTGCAACTTCCGGTGGTTACCGAAATCGGCTCAAATATCGTCTGCTTCAGGGAAATTGATTTTAGACCCGATTTAGGCCTAAAAATAGCCTTTCTATATACATATATAGCCCCTAGATGCCTTTCCGACCCAAAAAATTGGTAAAATCCCCGAAAATCTGCAACTTCCGGTGGTTACCGAAATCGGCTCAAATATCGTCTGCTTCAGGGAAATTGATTTTAGACCCGATTTAGGCCTAAAAATAGCCTTTCTATATACATATATAGCCCCTAGATGCCTTTCCGACCCAAAAAATTGGTAAAATCCCCGAAAATCTGCAACTTCCGGTGGTTACCGAAATCGGCTCAAATATCGTCTGCTTCAGGGAAATTGATTTTAGACCCGATTTAGGCCTAAAAATAGCCTTTCTATATACATATATAGCCCCTAGATGCCTTTCCGACCCAAAAAATTGGTAAAATCCCCGAAAATCTGCAACTTCCGGTGGTTACCGAAATCGGCTCAAATATCGTCTGCTTCAGGGAAATTGATTTTAGACCCGATTTAGGCCTAAAAATAGCCTTTCTATATACATATATAGCCCCTAGATGCCTTTCCGACCCAAAAAATTGGTAAAATCCCCGAAAATCTGCAACTTCCGGTGGTTACCGAAATCGGCTCAAATATCGTCTGCTTCAGGGAAATTGATTTTAGACCCGATTTAGGCCTAAAAATAGCCTTTCTATATACATATATAGCCCCTAGATGCCTTTCCGACCCAAAAAATTGGTAAAATCCCCGAAAATCTGCAACTTCCGGTGGTTACCGAAATCGGCTCAAATATCGTCTGCTTCAGGGAAATTGATTTTAGACCCGATTTAGGCCTAAAAATAGCCTTTCTATATACATATATAGCCCCTAGATGCCTTTCCGACCCAAAAAATTGGTAAAATCCCCGAAAATCTGCAACTTCCGGTGGTTACCGAAATCGGCTCAAATATCGTCTGCTTCAGGGAAATTGATTTTAGACCCGATTTAGGCCTAAAAATAGCCTTTCTATATACATATATAGCCCCTAGATGCCTTTCCGACCCAAAAAATTGGTAAAATCCCCGAAAATCTGCAACTTCCGGTGGTTACCGAAATCGGCTCAAATATCGTCTGCTTCAGGGAAATTGATTTTAGACCCGATTTAGGCCTAAAAATAGCCTTTCTATATACATATATAGCCCCTAGATGCCTTTCCGACCCAAAAAATTGGTAAAATCCCCGAAAATCTGCAACTTCCGGTGGTTACCGAAATCGGCTCAAATATCGTCTGCTTCAGGGAAATTGATTTTAGACCCGATTTAGGCCTAAAAATAGCCTTTCTATATACATATATAGCCCCTAGATGCCTTTCCGACCCAAAAAATTGGTAAAATCCCCGAAAATCTGCAACTTCCGGTGGTTACCGAAATCGGCTCAAATATCGTCTGCTTCAGGGAAATTGATTTTAGACCCGATTTAGGCCTAAAAATAGCCTTTCTATATACATATATAGCCCCTAGATGCCTTTCCGACCCAAAAAATTGGTAAAATCCCCGAAAATCTGCAACTTCCGGTGGTTACCGAAATCGGCTCAAATATCGTCTGCTTCAGGGAAATTGATTTTAGACCCGATTTAGGCCTAAAAATAGCCTTTCTATATACATATATAGCCCCTAGATGCCTTTCCGACCCAAAAAATTGGTAAAATCCCCGAAAATCTGCAACTTCCGGTGGTTACCGAAATCGGCTCAAATATCGTCTGCTTCAGGGAAATTGATTTTAGACCCGATTTAGGCCTAAAAATAGCCTTTCTATATACATATATAGCCCCTAGATGCCTTTCCGACCCAAAAAATTGGTAAAATCCCCGAAAATCTGCAACTTCCGGTGGTTACCGAAATCGGCTCAAATATCGTCTGCTTCAGGGAAATTGATTTTAGACCCGATTTAGGCCTAAAAATAGCCTTTCTATATACATATATAGCCCCTAGATGCCTTTCCGACCCAAAAAATTGGTAAAATCCCCGAAAATCTGCAACTTCCGGTGGTTACCGAAATCGGCTCAAATATCGTCTGCTTCAGGGAAATTGATTTTAGACCCGATTTAGGCCTAAAAATAGCCTTTCTATATACATATATAGCCCCTAGATGCCTTTCCGACCCAAAAAATTGGTAAAATCCCCGAAAATCTGCAACTTCCGGTGGTTACCGAAATCGGCTCAAATATCGTCTGCTTCAGGGAAATTGATTTTAGACCCGATTTAGGCCTAAAAATAGCCTTTCTATATACATATATAGCCCCTAGATGCCTTTCCGACCCAAAAAATTGGTAAAATCCCCGAAAATCTGCAACTTCCGGTGGTTACCGAAATCGGCTCAAATATCGTCTGCTTCAGGGAAATTGATTTTAGACCCGATTTAGGCCTAAAAATAGCCTTTCTATATACATATATAGCCCCTAGATGCCTTTCCGACCCAAAAAATTGGTAAAATCCCCGAAAATCTGCAACTTCCGGTGGTTACCGAAATCGGCTCAAATATCGTCTGCTTCAGGGAAATTGATTTTAGACCCGATTTAGGCCTAAAAATAGCCTTTCTATATACATATATAGCCCCTAGATGCCTTTCCGACCCAAAAAATTGGTAAAATCCCCGAAAATCTGCAACTTCCGGTGGTTACCGAAATCGGCTCAAATATCGTCTGCTTCAGGGAAATTGATTTTAGACCCGATTTAGGCCTAAAAATAGCCTTTCTATATACATATATAGCCCCTAGATGCCTTTCCGACCCAAAAAATTGGTAAAATCCCCGAAAATCTGCAACTTCCGGTGGTTACCGAAATCGGCTCAAATATCGTCTGCTTCAGGGAAATTGATTTTAGACCCGATTTAGGCCTAAAAATAGCCTTTCTATATACATATATAGCCCCTAGATGCCTTTCCGACCCAAAAAATTGGTAAAATCCCCGAAAATCTGCAACTTCCGGTGGTTACCGAAATCGGCTCAAATATCGTCTGCTTCAGGGAAATTGATTTTAGACCCGATTTAGGCCTAAAAATAGCCTTTCTATATACATATATAGCCCCTAGATGCCTTTCCGACCCAAAAAATTGGTAAAATCCCCGAAAATCTGCAACTTCCGGTGGTTACCGAAATCGGCTCAAATATCGTCTGCTTCAGGGAAATTGATTTTAGACCCGATTTAGGCCTAAAAATAGCCTTTCTATATACATATATAGCCCCTAGATGCCTTTCCGACCCAAAAAATTGGTAAAATCCCCGAAAATCTGCAACTTCCGGTGGTTACCGAAATCGGCTCAAATATCGTCTGCTTCAGGGAAATTGATTTTAGACCCGATTTAGGCCTAAAAATAGCCTTTCTATATACATATATAGCCCCTAGATGCCTTTCCGACCCAAAAAATTGGTAAAATCCCCGAAAATCTGCAACTTCCGGTGGTTACCGAAATCGGCTCAAATATCGTCTGCTTCAGGGAAATTGATTTTAGACCCGATTTAGGCCTAAAAATAGCCTTTCTATATACATATATAGCCCCTAGATGCCTTTCCGACCCAAAAAATTGGTAAAATCCCCGAAAATCTGCAACTTCCCGGTGGTTACCGAAATCGGCTCAAATATCGTCTGCTTCAGGGAAATTGATTTTAGACCCGATTTAGGCCTAAAAATAGCCTTTCTATATACATATATAGCCCCTAGATGCCTTTCCGACCCAAAAAATTGGTAAAATCCCCGAAAATCTGCAACTTCCGGTGGTTACCGAAATCGGCTCAAATATCGTCTGCTTCAGGGAAATTGATTTTAGACCCGATTTAGGCCTAAAAATAGCCTTTCTATATACATATATAGCCCCTAGATGCCTTTCCGACCCAAAAAATTGGTAAAATCCCCGAAAATCTGCAACTTCCGGTGGTTACCGAAATCGGCTCAAATATCGTCTGCTTCAGGGAAATTGATTTTAGACCCGATTTAGGCCTAAAAATAGCCTTTCTATATACATATATAGCCCCTAGATGCCTTTCCGACCCAAAAAATTGGTAAAATCCCCGAAAATCTGCAACTTCCGGTGGTTACCGAAATCGGCTCAAATATCGTCTGCTTCAGGGAAATTGATTTTAGACCCGATTTAGGCCTAAAAATAGCCTTTCTATATACATATATAGCCCCTAGATGCCTTTCCGACCCAAAAAATTGGTAAAATCCCCGAAAATCTGCAACTTCCGGTGGTTACCGAAATCGGCTCAAATATCGTCTGCTTCAGGGAAATTGATTTTAGACCCGATTTAGGCCTAAAAATAGCCTTTCTATATACATATATAGCCCCTAGATGCCTTTCCGACCCAAAAAATTGGTAAAATCCCCGAAAATCTGCAACTTCCGGTGGTTACCGAAATCGGCTCAAATATCGTCTGCTTCAGGGAAATTGATTTTAGACCCGATTTAGGCCTAAAAATAGCCTTTCTATATACATATATAGCCCCTAGATGCCTTTCCGACCCAAAAAATTGGTAAAATCCCCGAAAATCTGCAACTTCCGGTGGTTACCGAAATCGGCTCAAATATCGTCTGCTTCAGGGAAATTGATTTTAGACCCGATTTAGGCCTAAAAATAGCCTTTCTATATACATATATAGCCCCTAGATGCCTTTCCGACCCAAAAAATTGGTAAAATCCCCGAAAATCTGCAACTTCCGGTGGTTACCGAAATCGGCTCAAATATCGTCTGCTTCAGGGAAATTGATTTTAGACCCGATTTAGGCCTAAAAATAGCCTTTCTATATACATATATAGCCCCTAGATGCCTTTCCGACCCAAAAAATTGGTAAAATCCCCGAAAATCTGCAACTTCCGGTGGTTACCGAAATCGGCTCAAATATCGTCTGCTTCAGGGAAATTGATTTTAGACCCGATTTAGGCCTAAAAATAGCCTTTCTATATACATATATAGCCCCTAGATGCCTTTCCGACCCAAAAAATTGGTAAAATCCCCGAAAATCTGCAACTTCCGGTGGTTACCGAAATCGGCTCAAATATCGTCTGCTTCAGGGAAATTGATTTTAGACCCGATTTAGGCCTAAAAATAGCCTTTCTATATACATATATAGCCCCTAGATGCCTTTCCGACCCAAAAAATTGGTAAAATCCCCGAAAATCTGCAACTTCCGGTGGTTACCGAAATCGGCTCAAATATCGTCTGCTTCAGGGAAATTGATTTTAGACCCGATTTAGGCCTAAAAATAGCCTTTCTATATACATATATAGCCCCTAGATGCCTTTCCGACCCAAAAAATTGGTAAAATCCCCGAAAATCTGCAACTTCCGGTGGTTACCGAAATCGGCTCAAATATCGTCTGCTTCAGGGAAATTGATTTTAGACCCGATTTAGGCCTAAAAATAGCCTTTCTATATACATATATAGCCCCTAGATGCCTTTCCGACCCAAAAAATTGGTAAAATCCCCGAAAATCTGCAACTTCCGGTGGTTACCGAAATCGGCTCAAATATCGTCTGCTTCAGGGAAATTGATTTTAGACCCGATTTAGGCCTAAAAATAGCCTTTCTATATACATATATAGCCCCTAGATGCCTTTCCGACCCAAAAAATTGGTAAAATCCCCGAAAATCTGCAACTTCCGGTGGTTACCGAAATCGGCTCAAATATCGTCTGCTTCAGGGAAATTGATTTTAGACCCGATTTAGGCCTAAAAATAGCCTTTCTATATACATATATAGCCCCTAGATGCCTTTCCGACCCAAAAAATTGGTAAAATCCCCGAAAATCTGCAACTTCCGGTGGTTACCGAAATCGGCTCAAATATCGTCTGCTTCAGGGAAATTGATTTTAGACCCGATTTAGGCCTAAAAATAGCCTTTCTATATACATATATAGCCCCTAGATGCCTTTCCGACCCAAAAAATTGGTAAAATCCCCGAAAATCTGCAACTTCCGGTGGTTACCGAAATCGGCTCAAATATCGTCTGCTTCAGGGAAATTGATTTTAGACCCGATTTAGGCCTAAAAATAGCCTTTCTATATACATATATAGCCCCTAGATGCCTTTCCGACCCAAAAAATTGGTAAAATCCCCGAAAATCTGCAACTTCCGGTGGTTACCGAAATCGGCTCAAATATCGTCTGCTTCAGGGAAATTGATTTTAGACCCGATTTAGGCCTAAAAATAGCCTTTCTATATACATATATAGCCCCTAGATGCCTTTCCGACCCAAAAAATTGGTAAAATCCCCGAAAATCTGCAACTTCCGGTGGTTACCGAAATCGGCTCAAATATCGTCTGCTTCAGGGAAATTGATTTTAGACCCGATTTAGGCCTAAAAATAGCCTTTCTATATACATATATAGCCCCTAGATGCCTTTCCGACCCAAAAAATTGGTAAAATCCCCGAAAATCTGCAACTTCCGGTGGTTACCGAAATCGGCTCAAATATCGTCTGCTTCAGGGAAATTGATTTTAGACCCGATTTAGGCCTAAAAATAGCCTTTCTATATACATATATAGCCCCTAGATGCCTTTCCGACCCAAAAAATTGGTAAAATCCCCGAAAATCTGCAACTTCCGGTGGTTACCGAAATCGGCTCAAATATCGTCTGCTTCAGGGAAATTGATTTTAGACCCGATTTAGGCCTAAAAATAGCCTTTCTATATACATATATAGCCCCTAGATGCCTTTCCGACCCAAAAAATTGGTAAAATCCCCGAAAATCTGCAACTTCCGGTGGTTACCGAAATCGGCTCAAATATCGTCTGCTTCAGGGAAATTGATTTTAGACCCGATTTAGGCCTAAAAATAGCCTTTCTATATACATATATAGCCCCTAGATGCCTTTCCGACCCAAAAAATTGGTAAAATCCCCGAAAATCTGCAACTTCCGGTGGTTACCGAAATCGGCTCAAATATCGTCTGCTTCAGGGAAATTGATTTTAGACCCGATTTAGGCCTAAAAATAGCCTTTCTATATACATATATAGCCCCTAGATGCCTTTCCGACCCAAAAAATTGGTAAAATCCCCGAAAATCTGCAACTTCCGGTGGTTACCGAAATCGGCTCAAATATCGTCTGCTTCAGGGAAATTGATTTTAGACCCGATTTAGGCCTAAAAATAGCCTTTCTATATACATATATAGCCCCTAGATGCCTTTCCGACCCAAAAAATTGGTAAAATCCCCGAAAATCTGCAACTTCCGGTGGTTACCGAAATCGGCTCAAATATCGTCTGCTTCAGGGAAATTGATTTTAGACCCGATTTAGGCCTAAAAATAGCCTTTCTATATACATATATAGCCCCTAGATGCCTTTCCGACCCAAAAAATTGGTAAAATCCCCGAAAATCTGCAACTTCCGGTGGTTACCGAAATCGGCTCAAATATCGTCTGCTTCAGGGAAATTGATTTTAGACCCGATTTAGGCCTAAAAATAGCCTTTCTATATACATATATAGCCCCTAGATGCCTTTCCGACCCAAAAAATTGGTAAAATCCCCGAAAATCTGCAACTTCCGGTGGTTACCGAAATCGGCTCAAATATCGTCTGCTTCAGGGAAATTGATTTTAGACCCGATTTAGGCCTAAAAATAGCCTTTCTATATACATATATAGCCCCTAGATGCCTTTCCGACCCAAAAAATTGGTAAAATCCCCGAAAATCTGCAACTTCCGGTGGTTACCGAAATCGGCTCAAATATCGTCTGCTTCAGGGAAATTGATTTTAGACCCGATTTAGGCCTAAAAATAGCCTTTCTATATACATATATAGCCCCTAGATGCCTTTCCGACCCAAAAAATTGGTAAAATCCCCGAAAATCTGCAACTTCCGGTGGTTACCGAAATCGGCTCAAATATCGTCTGCTTCAGGGAAATTGATTTTAGACCCGATTTAGGCCTAAAAATAGCCTTTCTATATACATATATAGCCCCTAGATGCCTTTCCGACCCAAAAAATTGGTAAAATCCCCGAAAATCTGCAACTTCCGGTGGTTACCGAAATCGGCTCAAATATCGTCTGCTTCAGGGAAATTGATTTTAGACCCGATTTAGGCCTAAAAATAGCCTTTCTATATACATATATAGCCCCTAGATGCCTTTCCGACCCAAAAAATTGGTAAAATCCCCGAAAATCTGCAACTTCCGGTGGTTACCGAAATCGGCTCAAATATCGTCTGCTTCAGGGAAATTGATTTTAGACCCGATTTAGGCCTAAAAATAGCCTTTCTATATACATATATAGCCCCTAGATGCCTTTCCGACCCAAAAAATTGGTAAAATCCCCGAAAATCTGCAACTTCCGGTGGTTACCGAAATCGGCTCAAATATCGTCTGCTTCAGGGAAATTGATTTTAGACCCGATTTAGGCCTAAAAATAGCCTTTCTATATACATATATAGCCCCTAGATGCCTTTCCGACCCAAAAAATTGGTAAAATCCCCGAAAATCTGCAACTTCCGGTGGTTACCGAAATCGGCTCAAATATCGTCTGCTTCAGGGAAATTGATTTTAGACCCGATTTAGGCCTAAAAATAGCCTTTCTATATACATATATAGCCCCTAGATGCCTTTCCGACCCAAAAAATTGGTAAAATCCCCGAAAATCTGCAACTTCCGGTGGTTACCGAAATCGGCTCAAATATCGTCTGCTTCAGGGAAATTGATTTTAGACCCGATTTAGGCCTAAAAATAGCCTTTCTATATACATATATAGCCCCTAGATGCCTTTCCGACCCAAAAAATTGGTAAAATCCCCGAAAATCTGCAACTTCCGGTGGTTACCGAAATCGGCTCAAATATCGTCTGCTTCAGGGAAATTGATTTTAGACCCGATTTAGGCCTAAAAATAGCCTTTCTATATACATATATAGCCCCTAGATGCCTTTCCGACCCAAAAAATTGGTAAAATCCCCGAAAATCTGCAACTTCCGGTGGTTACCGAAATCGGCTCAAATATCGTCTGCTTCAGGGAAATTGATTTTAGACCCGATTTAGGCCTAAAAATAGCCTTTCTATATACATATATAGCCCCTAGATGCCTTTCCGACCCAAAAAATTGGTAAAATCCCCGAAAATCTGCAACTTCCGGTGGTTACCGAAATCGGCTCAAATATCGTCTGCTTCAGGGAAATTGATTTTAGACCCGATTTAGGCCTAAAAATAGCCTTTCTATATACATATATAGCCCCTAGATGCCTTTCCGACCCAAAAAATTGGTAAAATCCCCGAAAATCTGCAACTTCCGGTGGTTACCGAAATCGGCTCAAATATCGTCTGCTTCAGGGAAATTGATTTTAGACCCGATTTAGGCCTAAAAATAGCCTTTCTATATACATATATAGCCCCTAGATGCCTTTCCGACCCAAAAAATTGGTAAAATCCCCGAAAATCTGCAACTTCCGGTGGTTACCGAAATCGGCTCAAATATCGTCTGCTTCAGGGAAATTGATTTTAGACCCGATTTAGGCCTAAAAATAGCCTTTCTATATACATATATAGCCCCTAGATGCCTTTCCGACCCAAAAAATTGGTAAAATCCCCGAAAATCTGCAACTTCCGGTGGTTACCGAAATCGGCTCAAATATCGTCTGCTTCAGGGAAATTGATTTTAGACCCGATTTAGGCCTAAAAATAGCCTTTCTATATACATATATAGCCCCTAGATGCCTTTCCGACCCAAAAAATTGGTAAAATCCCCGAAAATCTGCAACTTCCGGTGGTTACCGAAATCGGCTCAAATATCGTCTGCTTCAGGGAAATTGATTTTAGACCCGATTTAGGCCTAAAAATAGCCTTTCTATATACATATATAGCCCCTAGATGCCTTTCCGACCCAAAAAATTGGTAAAATCCCCGAAAATCTGCAACTTCCGGTGGTTACCGAAATCGGCTCAAATATCGTCTGCTTCAGGGAAATTGATTTTAGACCCGATTTAGGCCTAAAAATAGCCTTTCTATATACATATATAGCCCCTAGATGCCTTTCCGACCCAAAAAATTGGTAAAATCCCCGAAAATCTGCAACTTCCGGTGGTTACCGAAATCGGCTCAAATATCGTCTGCTTCAGGGAAATTGATTTTAGACCCGATTTAGGCCTAAAAATAGCCTTTCTATATACATATATAGCCCCTAGATGCCTTTCCGACCCAAAAAATTGGTAAAATCCCCGAAAATCTGCAACTTCCGGTGGTTACCGAAATCGGCTCAAATATCGTCTGCTTCAGGGAAATTGATTTTAGACCCGATTTAGGCCTAAAAATAGCCTTTCTATATACATATATAGCCCCTAGATGCCTTTCCGACCCAAAAAATTGGTAAAATCCCCGAAAATCTGCAACTTCCGGTGGTTACCGAAATCGGCTCAAATATCGTCTGCTTCAGGGAAATTGATTTTAGACCCGATTTAGGCCTAAAAATAGCCTTTCTATATACATATATAGCCCCTAGATGCCTTTCCGACCCAAAAAATTGGTAAAATCCCCGAAAATCTGCAACTTCCGGTGGTTACCGAAATCGGCTCAAATATCGTCTGCTTCAGGGAAATTGATTTTAGACCCGATTTAGGCCTAAAAATAGCCTTTCTATATACATATATAGCCCCTAGATGCCTTTCCGACCCAAAAAATTGGTAAAATCCCCGAAAATCTGCAACTTCCGGTGGTTACCGAAATCGGCTCAAATATCGTCTGCTTCAGGGAAATTGATTTTAGACCCGATTTAGGCCTAAAAATAGCCTTTCTATATACATATATAGCCCCTAGATGCCTTTCCGACCCAAAAAATTGGTAAAATCCCCGAAAATCTGCAACTTCCGGTGGTTACCGAAATCGGCTCAAATATCGTCTGCTTCAGGGAAATTGATTTTAGACCCGATTTAGGCCTAAAAATAGCCTTTCTATATACATATATAGCCCCTAGATGCCTTTCCGACCCAAAAAATTGGTAAAATCCCCGAAAATCTGCAACTTTGCCATTCCGACGCCAAAAACATTGATTTTGAAAATCTGCAACTTCCGGGGGTTACCGAAATCGCTCATATATCGTCGGTCCTAAAAATAGCCTTGATTTTAGACCCGATTTAGGCCTAAAAATAGCCTTTCTATATACATATATAGCCCCTAGATGCCTTTCCGACCCCAAAAATTGGTAAAATCCCCGAAAATCTGCAACTTCCGGTGGTTACCGAAATCGGCTCAAATATCGTCTGCTTCAGGGGACCCGATTTAGGCCTAGATGCCTTTCCGACCCAAAAAATTGGTAAAATCCCCGAAAATCTGCAACTTCCGGTGGTTACCGAAATCGGCTCAAATATCGTCTGCTTCAGGGAAATTGATTTTAGACCCGATTTAGGCCTAAAAATAGCCTTTCTATATACATATATAGCCCCTAGATGCCTTTCCGACCCAAAAAATTGGTAAAATCCCCGAAAATCTGCAACTTCCGGTGGTTACCGAAATCGGCTCAAATATCGTCTGCTTCAGGGAAATTGATTTTAGACCCGATTTAGGCCTAAAAATAGCCTTTCTATATACATATATAGCCCCTAGATGCCTTTCCGACCCAAAAAATTGGTAAAATCCCCGAAAATCTGCAACTTCCGGTGGTTACCGAAATCGGCTCAAATATCGTCTGCTTCAGGGAAATTGATTTTAGACCCGATTTAGGCCTAAAAATAGCCTTTCTATATACATATATAGCCCCTAGATGCCTTTCCGACCCAAAAAATTGGTAAAATCCCCGAAAATCTGCAACTTCCGGTGGTTACCGAAATCGGCTCAAATATCGTCTGCTTCAGGGAAATTGATTTTAGACCCGATTTAGGCCTAAAAATAGCCTTTCTATATACATATATAGCCCCTAGATGCCTTTCCGACCCAAAAAATTGGTAAAATCCCCGAAAATCTGCAACTTCCGGTGGTTACCGAAATCGGCTCAAATATCGTCTGCTTCAGGGAAATTGATTTTAGACCCGATTTAGGCCTAAAAATAGCCTTTCTATATACATATATAGCCCCTAGATGCCTTTCCGACCCAAAAAATTGGTAAAATCCCCGAAAATCTGCAACTTCCGGTGGTTACCGAAATCGGCTCAAATATCGTCTGCTTCAGGGAAATTGATTTTAGACCCGATTTAGGCCTAAAAATAGCCTTTCTATATACATATATAGCCCCTAGATGCCTTTCCGACCCAAAAAATTGGTAAAATCCCCGAAAATCTGCAACTTCCGGTGGTTACCGAAATCGGCTCAAATATCGTCTGCTTCAGGGAAATTGATTTTAGACCCGATTTAGGCCTAAAAATAGCCTTTCTATATACATATATAGCCCCTAGATGCCTTTCCGACCCAAAAAATTGGTAAAATCCCCGAAAATCTGCAACTTCCGGTGGTTACCGAAATCGGCTCAAATATCGTCTGCTTCAGGGAAATTGATTTTAGACCCGATTTAGGCCTAAAAATAGCCTTTCTATATACATATATAGCCCCTAGATGCCTTTCCGACCCAAAAAATTGGTAAAATCCCCGAAAATCTGCAACTTCCGGTGGTTACCGAAATCGGCTCAAATATCGTCTGCTTCAGGGAAATTGATTTTAGACCCGATTTAGGCCTAAAAATAGCCTTTCTATATACATATATAGCCCCTAGATGCCTTTCCGACCCAAAAAATTGGTAAAATCCCCGAAAATCTGCAACTTCCGGTGGTTACCGAAATCGGCTCAAATATCGTCTGCTTCAGGGAAATTGATTTTAGACCCGATTTAGGCCTAAAAATAGCCTTTCTATATACATATATAGCCCCTAGATGCCTTTCCGACCCAAAAAATTGGTAAAATCCCCGAAAATCTGCAACTTCCGGTGGTTACCGAAATCGGCTCAAATATCGTCTGCTTCAGGGAAATTGATTTTAGACCCGATTTAGGCCTAAAAATAGCCTTTCTATATACATATATAGCCCCTAGATGCCTTTCCGACCCAAAAAATTGGTAAAATCCCCGAAAATCTGCAACTTCCGGTGGTTACCGAAATCGGCTCAAATATCGTCTGCTTCAGGGAAATTGATTTTAGACCCGATTTAGGCCTAAAAATAGCCTTTCTATATACATATATAGCCCCTAGATGCCTTTCCGACCCAAAAAATTGGTAAAATCCCCGAAAATCTGCAACTTCCGGTGGTTACCGAAATCGGCTCAAATATCGTCTGCTTCAGGGAAATTGATTTTAGACCCGATTTAGGCCTAAAAATAGCCTTTCTATATACATATATAGCCCCTAGATGCCTTTCCGACCCAAAAAATTGGTAAAATCCCCGAAAATCTGCAACTTCCGGTGGTTACCGAAATCGGCTCAAATATCGTCTGCTTCAGGGAAATTGATTTTAGACCCGATTTAGGCCTAAAAATAGCCTTTCTATATACATATATAGCCCCTAGATGCCTTTCCGACCCAAAAAATTGGTAAAATCCCCGAAAATCTGCAACTTCCGGTGGTTACCGAAATCGGCTCAAATATCGTCTGCTTCAGGGAAATTGATTTTAGACCCGATTTAGGCCTAAAAATAGCCTTTCTATATACATATATAGCCCCTAGATGCCTTTCCGACCCAAAAAATTGGTAAAATCCCCGAAAATCTGCAACTTCCGGTGGTTACCGAAATCGGCTCAAATATCGTCTGCTTCAGGGAAATTGATTTTAGACCCGATTTAGGCCTAAAAATAGCCTTTCTATATACATATATAGCCCCTAGATGCCTTTCCGACCCAAAAAATTGGTAAAATCCCCGAAAATCTGCAACTTCCGGTGGTTACCGAAATCGGCTCAAATATCGTCTGCTTCAGGGAAATTGATTTTAGACCCGATTTAGGCCTAAAAATAGCCTTTCTATATACATATATAGCCCCTAGATGCCTTTCCGACCCAAAAAATTGGTAAAATCCCCGAAAATCTGCAACTTCCGGTGGTTACCGAAATCGGCTCAAATATCGTCTGCTTCAGGGAAATTGATTTTAGACCCGATTTAGGCCTAAAAATAGCCTTTCTATATACATATATAGCCCCTAGATGCCTTTCCGACCCAAAAAATTGGTAAAATCCCCGAAAATCTGCAACTTCCGGTGGTTACCGAAATCGGCTCAAATATCGTCTGCTTCAGGGAAATTGATTTTAGACCCGATTTAGGCCTAAAAATAGCCTTTCTATATACATATATAGCCCCTAGATGCCTTTCCGACCCAAAAAATTGGTAAAATCCCCGAAAATCTGCAACTTCCGGTGGTTACCGAAATCGGCTCAAATATCGTCTGCTTCAGGGAAATTGATTTTAGACCCGATTTAGGCCTAAAAATAGCCTTTCTATATACATATATAGCCCCTAGATGCCTTTCCGACCCAAAAAATTGGTAAAATCCCCGAAAATCTGCAACTTCCGGTGGTTACCGAAATCGGCTCAAATATCGTCTGCTTCAGGGAAATTGATTTTAGACCCGATTTAGGCCTAAAAATAGCCTTTCTATATACATATATAGCCCCTAGATGCCTTTCCGACCCAAAAAATTGGTAAAATCCCCGAAAATCTGCAACTTCCGGTGGTTACCGAAATCGGCTCAAATATCGTCTGCTTCAGGGAAATTGATTTTAGACCCGATTTAGGCCTAAAAATAGCCTTTCTATATACATATATAGCCCCTAGATGCCTTTCCGACCCAAAAAATTGGTAAAATCCCCGAAAATCTGCAACTTCCGGTGGTTACCGAAATCGGCTCAAATATCGTCTGCTTCAGGGAAATTGATTTTAGACCCGATTTAGGCCTAAAAATAGCCTTTCTATATACATATATAGCCCCTAGATGCCTTTCCGACCCAAAAAATTGGTAAAATCCCCGAAAATCTGCAACTTCCGGTGGTTACCGAAATCGGCTCAAATATCGTCTGCTTCAGGGAAATTGATTTTAGACCCGATTTAGGCCTAAAAATAGCCTTTCTATATACATATATAGCCCCTAGATGCCTTTCCGACCCAAAAAATTGGTAAAATCCCCGAAAATCTGCAACTTCCGGTGGTTACCGAAATCGGCTCAAATATCGTCTGCTTCAGGGAAATTGATTTTAGACCCGATTTAGGCCTAAAAATAGCCTTTCTATATACATATATAGCCCCTAGATGCCTTTCCGACCCAAAAAATTGGTAAAATCCCCGAAAATCTGCAACTTCCGGTGGTTACCGAAATCGGCTCAAATATCGTCTGCTTCAGGGAAATTGATTTTAGACCCGATTTAGGCCTAAAAATAGCCTTTCTATATACATATATAGCCCCTAGATGCCTTTCCGACCCAAAAAATTGGTAAAATCCCCGAAAATCTGCAACTTCCGGTGGTTACCGAAATCGGCTCAAATATCGTCTGCTTCAGGGAAATTGATTTTAGACCCGATTTAGGCCTAAAAATAGCCTTTCTATATACATATATAGCCCCTAGATGCCTTTCCGACCCAAAAAATTGGTAAAATCCCCGAAAATCTGCAACTTCCGGTGGTTACCGAAATCGGCTCAAATATCGTCTGCTTCAGGGAAATTGATTTTAGACCCGATTTAGGCCTAAAAATAGCCTTTCTATATACATATATAGCCCCTAGATGCCTTTCCGACCCAAAAAATTGGTAAAATCCCCGAAAATCTGCAACTTCCGGTGGTTACCGAAATCGGCTCAAATATCGTCTGCTTCAGGGAAATTGATTTTAGACCCGATTTAGGCCTAAAAATAGCCTTTCTATATACATATATAGCCCCTAGATGCCTTTCCGACCCAAAAAATTGGTAAAATCCCCGAAAATCTGCAACTTCCGGTGGTTACCGAAATCGGCTCAAATATCGTCTGCTTCAGGGAAATTGATTTTAGACCCGATTTAGGCCTAAAAATAGCCTTTCTATATACATATATAGCCCCTAGATGCCTTTCCGACCCAAAAAATTGGTAAAATCCCCGAAAATCTGCAACTTCCGGTGGTTACCGAAATCGGCTCAAATATCGTCTGCTTCAGGGAAATTGATTTTAGACCCGATTTAGGCCTAAAAATAGCCTTTCTATATACATATATAGCCCCTAGATGCCTTTCCGACCCAAAAAATTGGTAAAATCCCCGAAAATCTGCAACTTCCGGTGGTTACCGAAATCGGCTCAAATATCGTCTGCTTCAGGGAAATTGATTTTAGACCCGATTTAGGCCTAAAAATAGCCTTTCTATATACATATATAGCCCCTAGATGCCTTTCCGACCCAAAAAATTGGTAAAATCCCCGAAAATCTGCAACTTCCGGTGGTTACCGAAATCGGCTCAAATATCGTCTGCTTCAGGGAAATTGATTTTAGACCCGATTTAGGCCTAAAAATAGCCTTTCTATATACATATATAGCCCCTAGATGCCTTTCCGACCCAAAAAATTGGTAAAATCCCCGAAAATCTGCAACTTCCGGTGGTTACCGAAATCGGCTCAAATATCGTCTGCTTCAGGGAAATTGATTTTAGACCCGATTTAGGCCTAAAAATAGCCTTTCTATATACATATATAGCCCCTAGATGCCTTTCCGACCCAAAAAATTGGTAAAATCCCCGAAAATCTGCAACTTCCGGTGGTTACCGAAATCGGCTCAAATATCGTCTGCTTCAGGGAAATTGATTTTAGACCCGATTTAGGCCTAAAAATAGCCTTTCTATATACATATATAGCCCCTAGATGCCTTTCCGACCCAAAAAATTGGTAAAATCCCCGAAAATCTGCAACTTCCGGTGGTTACCGAAATCGGCTCAAATATCGTCTGCTTCAGGGAAATTGATTTTAGACCCGATTTAGGCCTAAAAATAGCCTTTCTATATACATATATAGCCCCTAGATGCCTTTCCGACCCAAAAAATTGGTAAAATCCCCGAAAATCTGCAACTTCCGGTGGTTACCGAAATCGGCTCAAATATCGTCTGCTTCAGGGAAATTGATTTTAGACCCGATTTAGGCCTAAAAATAGCCTTTCTATATACATATATAGCCCCTAGATGCCTTTCCGACCCAAAAAATTGGTAAAATCCCCGAAAATCTGCAACTTCCGGTGGTTACCGAAATCGGCTCAAATATCGTCTGCTTCAGGGAAATTGATTTTAGACCCGATTTAGGCCTAAAAATAGCCTTTCTATATACATATATAGCCCCTAGATGCCTTTCCGACCCAAAAAATTGGTAAAATCCCCGAAAATCTGCAACTTCCGGTGGTTACCGAAATCGGCTCAAATATCGTCTGCTTCAGGGAAATTGATTTTAGACCCGATTTAGGCCTAAAAATAGCCTTTCTATATACATATATAGCCCCTAGATGCCTTTCCGACCCAAAAAATTGGTAAAATCCCCGAAAATCTGCAACTTCCGGTGGTTACCGAAATCGGCTCAAATATCGTCTGCTTCAGGGAAATTGATTTTAGACCCGATTTAGGCCTAAAAATAGCCTTTCTATATACATATATAGCCCCTAGATGCCTTTCCGACCCAAAAAATTGGTAAAATCCCCGAAAATCTGCAACTTCCGGTGGTTACCGAAATCGGCTCAAATATCGTCTGCTTCAGGGAAATTGATTTTAGACCCGATTTAGGCCTAAAAATAGCCTTTCTATATACATATATAGCCCCTAGATGCCTTTCCGACCCAAAAAATTGGTAAAATCCCCGAAAATCTGCAACTTCCGGTGGTTACCGAAATCGGCTCAAATATCGTCTGCTTCAGGGAAATTGATTTTAGACCCGATTTAGGCCTAAAAATAGCCTTTCTATATACATATATAGCCCCTAGATGCCTTTCCGACCCAAAAAATTGGTAAAATCCCCGAAAATCTGCAACTTCCGGTGGTTACCGAAATCGGCTCAAATATCGTCTGCTTCAGGGAAATTGATTTTAGACCCGATTTAGGCCTAAAAATAGCCTTTCTATATACATATATAGCCCCTAGATGCCTTTCCGACCCAAAAAATTGGTAAAATCCCCGAAAATCTGCAACTTCCGGTGGTTACCGAAATCGGCTCAAATATCGTCTGCTTCAGGGAAATTGATTTTAGACCCGATTTAGGCCTAAAAATAGCCTTTCTATATACATATATAGCCCCTAGATGCCTTTCCGACCCAAAAAATTGGTAAAATCCCCGAAAATCTGCAACTTCCGGTGGTTACCGAAATCGGCTCAAATATCGTCTGCTTCAGGGAAATTGATTTTAGACCCGATTTAGGCCTAAAAATAGCCTTTCTATATACATATATAGCCCCTAGATGCCTTTCCGACCCAAAAAATTGGTAAAATCCCCGAAAATCTGCAACTTCCGGTGGTTACCGAAATCGGCTCAAATATCGTCTGCTTCAGGGAAATTGATTTTAGACCCGATTTAGGCCTAAAAATAGCCTTTCTATATACATATATAGCCCCTAGATGCCTTTCCGACCCAAAAAATTGGTAAAATCCCCGAAAATCTGCAACTTCCGGTGGTTACCGAAATCGGCTCAAATATCGTCTGCTTCAGGGAAATTGATTTTAGACCCGATTTAGGCCTAAAAATAGCCTTTCTATATACATATATAGCCCCTAGATGCCTTTCCGACCCAAAAAATTGGTAAAATCCCCGAAAATCTGCAACTTCCGGTGGTTACCGAAATCGGCTCAAATATCGTCTGCTTCAGGGAAATTGATTTTAGACCCGATTTAGGCCTAAAAATAGCCTTTCTATATACATATATAGCCCCTAGATGCCTTTCCGACCCAAAAAATTGGTAAAATCCCCGAAAATCTGCAACTTCCGGTGGTTACCGAAATCGGCTCAAATATCGTCTGCTTCAGGGAAATTGATTTTAGACCCGATTTAGGCCTAAAAATAGCCTTTCTATATACATATATAGCCCCTAGATGCCTTTCCGACCCAAAAAATTGGTAAAATCCCCGAAAATCTGCAACTTCCGGTGGTTACCGAAATCGGCTCAAATATCGTCTGCTTCAGGGAAATTGATTTTAGACCCGATTTAGGCCTAAAAATAGCCTTTCTATATACATATATAGCCCCTAGATGCCTTTCCGACCCAAAAAATTGGTAAAATCCCCGAAAATCTGCAACTTCCGGTGGTTACCGAAATCGGCTCAAATATCGTCTGCTTCAGGGAAATTGATTTTAGACCCGATTTAGGCCTAAAAATAGCCTTTCTATATACATATATAGCCCCTAGATGCCTTTCCGACCCAAAAAATTGGTAAAATCCCCGAAAATCTGCAACTTCCGGTGGTTACCGAAATCGGCTCAAATATCGTCTGCTTCAGGGAAATTGATTTTAGACCCGATTTAGGCCTAAAAATAGCCTTTCTATATACATATATAGCCCCTAGATGCCTTTCCGACCCAAAAAATTGGTAAAATCCCCGAAAATCTGCAACTTCCGGTGGTTACCGAAATCGGCTCAAATATCGTCTGCTTCAGGGAAATTGATTTTAGACCCGATTTAGGCCTAAAAATAGCCTTTCTATATACATATATAGCCCCTAGATGCCTTTCCGACCCAAAAAATTGGTAAAATCCCCGAAAATCTGCAACTTCCGGTGGTTACCGAAATCGGCTCAAATATCGTCTGCTTCAGGGAAATTGATTTTAGACCCGATTTAGGCCTAAAAATAGCCTTTCTATATACATATATAGCCCCTAGATGCCTTTCCGACCCAAAAAATTGGTAAAATCCCCGAAAATCTGCAACTTCCGGTGGTTACCGAAATCGGCTCAAATATCGTCTGCTTCAGGGAAATTGATTTTAGACCCGATTTAGGCCTAAAAATAGCCTTTCTATATACATATATAGCCCCTAGATGCCTTTCCGACCCAAAAAATTGGTAAAATCCCCGAAAATCTGCAACTTCCGGTGGTTACCGAAATCGGCTCAAATATCGTCTGCTTCAGGGAAATTGATTTTAGACCCGATTTAGGCCTAAAAATAGCCTTTCTATATACATATATAGCCCCTAGATGCCTTTCCGACCCAAAAAATTGGTAAAATCCCCGAAAATCTGCAACTTCCGGTGGTTACCGAAATCGGCTCAAATATCGTCTGCTTCAGGGAAATTGATTTTAGACCCGATTTAGGCCTAAAAATAGCCTTTCTATATACATATATAGCCCCTAGATGCCTTTCCGACCCAAAAAATTGGTAAAATCCCCGAAAATCTGCAACTTCCGGTGGTTACCGAAATCGGCTCAAATATCGTCTGCTTCAGGGAAATTGATTTTAGACCCGATTTAGGCCTAAAAATAGCCTTTCTATATACATATATAGCCCCTAGATGCCTTTCCGACCCAAAAAATTGGTAAAATCCCCGAAAATCTGCAACTTCCGGTGGTTACCGAAATCGGCTCAAATATCGTCTGCTTCAGGGAAATTGATTTTAGACCCGATTTAGGCCTAAAAATAGCCTTTCTATATACATATATAGCCCCTAGATGCCTTTCCGACCCAAAAAATTGGTAAAATCCCCGAAAATCTGCAACTTCCGGTGGTTACCGAAATCGGCTCAAATATCGTCTGCTTCAGGGAAATTGATTTTAGACCCGATTTAGGCCTAAAAATAGCCTTTCTATATACATATATAGCCCCTAGATGCCTTTCCGACCCAAAAAATTGGTAAAATCCCCGAAAATCTGCAACTTCCGGTGGTTACCGAAATCGGCTCAAATATCGTCTGCTTCAGGGAAATTGATTTTAGACCCGATTTAGGCCTAAAAATAGCCTTTCTATATACATATATAGCCCCTAGATGCCTTTCCGACCCAAAAAATTGGTAAAATCCCCGAAAATCTGCAACTTCCGGTGGTTACCGAAATCGGCTCAAATATCGTCTGCTTCAGGGAAATTGATTTTAGACCCGATTTAGGCCTAAAAATAGCCTTTCTATATACATATATAGCCCCTAGATGCCTTTCCGACCCAAAAAATTGGTAAAATCCCCGAAAATCTGCAACTTCCGGTGGTTACCGAAATCGGCTCAAATATCGTCTGCTTCAGGGAAATTGATTTTAGACCCGATTTAGGCCTAAAAATAGCCTTTCTATATACATATATAGCCCCTAGATGCCTTTCCGACCCAAAAAATTGGTAAAATCCCCGAAAATCTGCAACTTCCGGTGGTTACCGAAATCGGCTCAAATATCGTCTGCTTCAGGGAAATTGATTTTAGACCCGATTTAGGCCTAAAAATAGCCTTTCTATATACATATATAGCCCCTAGATGCCTTTCCGACCCAAAAAATTGGTAAAATCCCCGAAAATCTGCAACTTCCGGTGGTTACCGAAATCGGCTCAAATATCGTCTGCTTCAGGGAAATTGATTTTAGACCCGATTTAGGCCTAAAAATAGCCTTTCTATATACATATATAGCCCCTAGATGCCTTTCCGACCCAAAAAATTGGTAAAATCCCCGAAAATCTGCAACTTCCGGTGGTTACCGAAATCGGCTCAAATATCGTCTGCTTCAGGGAAATTGATTTTAGACCCGATTTAGGCCTAAAAATAGCCTTTCTATATACATATATAGCCCCTAGATGCCTTTCCGACCCAAAAAATTGGTAAAATCCCCGAAAATCTGCAACTTCCGGTGGTTACCGAAATCGGCTCAAATATCGTCTGCTTCAGGGAAATTGATTTTAGACCCGATTTAGGCCTAAAAATAGCCTTTCTATATACATATATAGCCCCTAGATGCCTTTCCGACCCAAAAAATTGGTAAAATCCCCGAAAATCTGCAACTTCCGGTGGTTACCGAAATCGGCTCAAATATCGTCTGCTTCAGGGAAATTGATTTTAGACCCGATTTAGGCCTAAAAATAGCCTTTCTATATACATATATAGCCCCTAGATGCCTTTCCGACCCAAAAAATTGGTAAAATCCCCGAAAATCTGCAACTTCCGGTGGTTACCGAAATCGGCTCAAATATCGTCTGCTTCAGGGAAATTGATTTTAGACCCGATTTAGGCCTAAAAATAGCCTTTCTATATACATATATAGCCCCTAGATGCCTTTCCGACCCAAAAAATTGGTAAAATCCCCGAAAATCTGCAACTTCCGGTGGTTACCGAAATCGGCTCAAATATCGTCTGCTTCAGGGAAATTGATTTTAGACCCGATTTAGGCCTAAAAATAGCCTTTCTATATACATATATAGCCCCTAGATGCCTTTCCGACCCAAAAAATTGGTAAAATCCCCGAAAATCTGCAACTTCCGGTGGTTACCGAAATCGGCTCAAATATCGTCTGCTTCAGGGAAATTGATTTTAGACCCGATTTAGGCCTAAAAATAGCCTTTCTATATACATATATAGCCCCTAGATGCCTTTCCGACCCAAAAAATTGGTAAAATCCCCGAAAATCTGCAACTTCCGGTGGTTACCGAAATCGGCTCAAATATCGTCTGCTTCAGGGAAATTGATTTTAGACCCGATTTAGGCCTAAAAATAGCCTTTCTATATACATATATAGCCCCTAGATGCCTTTCCGACCCAAAAAATTGGTAAAATCCCCGAAAATCTGCAACTTCCGGTGGTTACCGAAATCGGCTCAAATATCGTCTGCTTCAGGGAAATTGATTTTAGACCCGATTTAGGCCTAAAAATAGCCTTTCTATATACATATATAGCCCCTAGATGCCTTTCCGACCCAAAAAATTGGTAAAATCCCCGAAAATCTGCAACTTCCGGTGGTTACCGAAATCGGCTCAAATATCGTCTGCTTCAGGGAAATTGATTTTAGACCCGATTTAGGCCTAAAAATAGCCTTTCTATATACATATATAGCCCCTAGATGCCTTTCCGACCCAAAAAATTGGTAAAATCCCCGAAAATCTGCAACTTCCGGTGGTTACCGAAATCGGCTCAAATATCGTCTGCTTCAGGGAAATTGATTTTAGACCCGATTTAGGCCTAAAAATAGCCTTTCTATATACATATATAGCCCCTAGATGCCTTTCCGACCCAAAAAATTGGTAAAATCCCCGAAAATCTGCAACTTCCGGTGGTTACCGAAATCGGCTCAAATATCGTCTGCTTCAGGGAAATTGATTTTAGACCCGATTTAGGCCTAAAAATAGCCTTTCTATATACATATATAGCCCCTAGATGCCTTTCCGACCCAAAAAATTGGTAAAATCCCCGAAAATCTGCAACTTCCGGTGGTTACCGAAATCGGCTCAAATATCGTCTGCTTCAGGGAAATTGATTTTAGACCCGATTTAGGCCTAAAAATAGCCTTTCTATATACATATATAGCCCCTAGATGCCTTTCCGACCCAAAAAATTGGTAAAATCCCCGAAAATCTGCAACTTCCGGTGGTTACCGAAATCGGCTCAAATATCGTCTGCTTCAGGGAAATTGATTTTAGACCCGATTTAGGCCTAAAAATAGCCTTTCTATATACATATATAGCCCCTAGATGCCTTTCCGACCCAAAAAATTGGTAAAATCCCCGAAAATCTGCAACTTCCGGTGGTTACCGAAATCGGCTCAAATATCGTCTGCTTCAGGGAAATTGATTTTAGACCCGATTTAGGCCTAAAAATAGCCTTTCTATATACATATATAGCCCCTAGATGCCTTTCCGACCCAAAAAATTGGTAAAATCCCCGAAAATCTGCAACTTCCGGTGGTTACCGAAATCGGCTCAAATATCGTCTGCTTCAGGGAAATTGATTTTAGACCCGATTTAGGCCTAAAAATAGCCTTTCTATATACATATATAGCCCCTAGATGCCTTTCCGACCCAAAAAATTGGTAAAATCCCCGAAAATCTGCAACTTCCGGTGGTTACCGAAATCGGCTCAAATATCGTCTGCTTCAGGGAAATTGATTTTAGACCCGATTTAGGCCTAAAAATAGCCTTTCTATATACATATATAGCCCCTAGATGCCTTTCCGACCCAAAAAATTGGTAAAATCCCCGAAAATCTGCAACTTCCGGTGGTTACCGAAATCGGCTCAAATATCGTCTGCTTCAGGGAAATTGATTTTAGACCCGATTTAGGCCTAAAAATAGCCTTTCTATATACATATATAGCCCCTAGATGCCTTTCCGACCCAAAAAATTGGTAAAATCCCCGAAAATCTGCAACTTCCGGTGGTTACCGAAATCGGCTCAAATATCGTCTGCTTCAGGGAAATTGATTTTAGACCCGATTTAGGCCTAAAAATAGCCTTTCTATATACATATATAGCCCCTAGATGCCTTTCCGACCCAAAAAATTGGTAAAATCCCCGAAAATCTGCAACTTCCGGTGGTTACCGAAATCGGCTCAAATATCGTCTGCTTCAGGGAAATTGATTTTAGACCCGATTTAGGCCTAAAAATAGCCTTTCTATATACATATATAGCCCCTAGATGCCTTTCCGACCCAAAAAATTGGTAAAATCCCCGAAAATCTGCAACTTCCGGTGGTTACCGAAATCGGCTCAAATATCGTCTGCTTCAGGGAAATTGATTTTAGACCCGATTTAGGCCTAAAAATAGCCTTTCTATATACATATATAGCCCCTAGATGCCTTTCCGACCCAAAAAATTGGTAAAATCCCCGAAAATCTGCAACTTCCGGTGGTTACCGAAATCGGCTCAAATATCGTCTGCTTCAGGGAAATTGATTTTAGACCCGATTTAGGCCTAAAAATAGCCTTTCTATATACATATATAGCCCCTAGATGCCTTTCCGACCCAAAAAATTGGTAAAATCCCCGAAAATCTGCAACTTCCGGTGGTTACCGAAATCGGCTCAAATATCGTCTGCTTCAGGGAAATTGATTTTAGACCCGATTTAGGCCTAAAAATAGCCTTTCTATATACATATATAGCCCCTAGATGCCTTTCCGACCCAAAAAATTGGTAAAATCCCCGAAAATCTGCAACTTCCGGTGGTTACCGAAATCGGCTCAAATATCGTCTGCTTCAGGGAAATTGATTTTAGACCCGATTTAGGCCTAAAAATAGCCTTTCTATATACATATATAGCCCCTAGATGCCTTTCCGACCCAAAAAATTGGTAAAATCCCCGAAAATCTGCAACTTCCGGTGGTTACCGAAATCGGCTCAAATATCGTCTGCTTCAGGGAAATTGATTTTAGACCCGATTTAGGCCTAAAAATAGCCTTTCTATATACATATATAGCCCCTAGATGCCTTTCCGACCCAAAAAATTGGTAAAATCCCCGAAAATCTGCAACTTCCGGTGGTTACCGAAATCGGCTCAAATATCGTCTGCTTCAGGGAAATTGATTTTAGACCCGATTTAGGCCTAAAAATAGCCTTTCTATATACATATATAGCCCCTAGATGCCTTTCCGACCCAAAAAATTGGTAAAATCCCCGAAAATCTGCAACTTCCGGTGGTTACCGAAATCGGCTCAAATATCGTCTGCTTCAGGGAAATTGATTTTAGACCCGATTTAGGCCTAAAAATAGCCTTTCTATATACATATATAGCCCCTAGATGCCTTTCCGACCCAAAAAATTGGTAAAATCCCCGAAAATCTGCAACTTCCGGTGGTTACCGAAATCGGCTCAAATATCGTCTGCTTCAGGGAAATTGATTTTAGACCCGATTTAGGCCTAAAAATAGCCTTTCTATATACATATATAGCCCCTAGATGCCTTTCCGACCCAAAAAATTGGTAAAATCCCCGAAAATCTGCAACTTCCGGTGGTTACCGAAATCGGCTCAAATATCGTCTGCTTCAGGGAAATTGATTTTAGACCCGATTTAGGCCTAAAAATAGCCTTTCTATATACATATATAGCCCCTAGATGCCTTTCCGACCCAAAAAATTGGTAAAATCCCCGAAAATCTGCAACTTCCGGTGGTTACCGAAATCGGCTCAAATATCGTCTGCTTCAGGGAAATTGATTTTAGACCCGATTTAGGCCTAAAAATAGCCTTTCTATATACATATATAGCCCCTAGATGCCTTTCCGACCCAAAAAATTGGTAAAATCCCCGAAAATCTGCAACTTCCGGTGGTTACCGAAATCGGCTCAAATATCGTCTGCTTCAGGGAAATTGATTTTAGACCCGATTTAGGCCTAAAAATAGCCTTTCTATATACATATATAGCCCCTAGATGCCTTTCCGACCCAAAAAATTGGTAAAATCCCCGAAAATCTGCAACTTCCGGTGGTTACCGAAATCGGCTCAAATATCGTCTGCTTCAGGGAAATTGATTTTAGACCCGATTTAGGCCTAAAAATAGCCTTTCTATATACATATATAGCCCCTAGATGCCTTTCCGACCCAAAAAATTGGTAAAATCCCCGAAAATCTGCAACTTCCGGTGGTTACCGAAATCGGCTCAAATATCGTCTGCTTCAGGGAAATTGATTTTAGACCCGATTTAGGCCTAAAAATAGCCTTTCTATATACATATATAGCCCCTAGATGCCTTTCCGACCCAAAAAATTGGTAAAATCCCCGAAAATCTGCAACTTCCGGTGGTTACCGAAATCGGCTCAAATATCGTCTGCTTCAGGGAAATTGATTTTAGACCCGATTTAGGCCTAAAAATAGCCTTTCTATATACATATATAGCCCCTAGATGCCTTTCCGACCCAAAAAATTGGTAAAATCCCCGAAAATCTGCAACTTCCGGTGGTTACCGAAATCGGCTCAAATATCGTCTGCTTCAGGGAAATTGATTTTAGACCCGATTTAGGCCTAAAAATAGCCTTTCTATATACATATATAGCCCCTAGATGCCTTTCCGACCCAAAAAATTGGTAAAATCCCCGAAAATCTGCAACTTCCGGTGGTTACCGAAATCGGCTCAAATATCGTCTGCTTCAGGGAAATTGATTTTAGACCCGATTTAGGCCTAAAAATGCCTTTCTATATACATATATAGCCCCTAGATGCCTTTCCGACCCAAAAAATTGGTAAAATCCCCGAAAATCTGCAACTTCCGGTGGTTACCGAAATCGGCTCAAATATCGTCTGCTTCAGGGAAATTGATTTTAGACCCGATTTAGGCCTAAAAATAGCCTTTCTATATACATATATAGCCCCTAGATGCCTTTCCGACCCAAAAAATTGGTAAAATCCCCGAAAATCTGCAACTTCCGGTGGTTACCGAAATCGGCTCAAATATCGTCTGCTTCAGGGAAATTGATTTTAGACCCGATTTAGGCCTAAAAATAGCCTTTCTATATACATATATAGCCCCTAGATGCCTTTCCGACCCAAAAAATTGGTAAAATCCCCGAAAATCTGCAACTTCCGGTGGTTACCGAAATCGGCTCAAATATCGTCTGCTTCAGGGAAATTGATTTTAGACCCGATTTAGGCCTAAAAATAGCCTTTCTATATACATATATAGCCCCTAGATGCCTTTCCGACCCAAAAAATTGGTAAAATCCCCGAAAATCTGCAACTTCCGGTGGTTACCGAAATCGGCTCAAATATCGTCTGCTTCAGGGAAATTGATTTTAGACCCGATTTAGGCCTAAAAATAGCCTTTCTATATACATATATAGCCCCTAGATGCCTTTCCGACCCAAAAAATTGGTAAAATCCCCGAAAATCTGCAACTTCCGGTGGTTACCGAAATCGGCTCAAATATCGTCTGCTTCAGGGAAATTGATTTTAGACCCGATTTAGGCCTAAAAATAGCCTTTCTATATACATATATAGCCCCTAGATGCCTTTCCGACCCAAAAAATTGGTAAAATCCCCGAAAATCTGCAACTTCCGGTGGTTACCGAAATCGGCTCAAATATCGTCTGCTTCAGGGAAATTGATTTTAGACCCGATTTAGGCCTAAAAATAGCCTTTCTATATACATATATAGCCCCTAGATGCCTTTCCGACCCA
Organism: Maratus michaelseni; assembly: GCA_963931845.1. NCBI lineage: Eukaryota > Metazoa > Arthropoda > Arachnida > Araneae > Salticidae > Maratus > Maratus michaelseni. Next base: position 7,035 of record CAWVPG010000140.1, on the reverse strand, counting down.
AAAAATTGGTAAAATCCCCGAAAATCTGCAACTTCCGGTGGTTACCGAAATCGGCTCAAATATCGTCTGCTTCAGGGAAATTGATTTTAGACCCGATTTAGGCCTAAAAATAGCCTTTCTATATACATATATAGCCCCTAGATGCCTTTCCGACCCAAAAAATTGGTAAAATCCCCGAAAATCTGCAACTTCCGGTGGTTACCGAAATCGGCTCAAATATCGTCTGCTTCAGGGAAATTGATTTTAGACCCGATTTAGGCCTAAAAATAGCCTTTCTATATACATATATAGCCCCTAGATGCCTTTCCGACCCAAAAAATTGGTAAAATCCCCGAAAATCTGCAACTTCCGGTGGTTACCGAAATCGGCTCAAATATCGTCTGCTTCAGGGAAATTGATTTTAGACCCGATTTAGGCCTAAAAATAGCCTTTCTATATACATATATAGCCCCTAGATGCCTTTCCGACCCAAAAAATTGGTAAAATCCCCGAAAATCTGCAACTTCCGGTGGTTACCGAAATCGGCTCAAATATCGTCTGCTTCAGGGAAATTGATTTTAGACCCGATTTAGGCCTAAAAATAGCCTTTCTATATACATATATAGCCCCTAGATGCCTTTCCGACCCAAAAAATTGGTAAAATCCCCGAAAATCTGCAACTTCCGGTGGTTACCGAAATCGGCTCAAATATCGTCTGCTTCAGGGAAATTGATTTTAGACCCGATTTAGGCCTAAAAATAGCCTTTCTATATACATATATAGCCCCTAGATGCCTTTCCGACCCAAAAAATTGGTAAAATCCCCGAAAATCTGCAACTTCCGGTGGTTACCGAAATCGGCTCAAATATCGTCTGCTTCAGGGAAATTGATTTTAGACCCGATTTAGGCCTAAAAATAGCCTTTCTATATACATATATAGCCCCTAGATGCCTTTCCGACCCAAAAAATTGGTAAAATCCCCGAAAATCTGCAACTTCCGGTGGTTACCGAAATCGGCTCAAATATCGTCTGCTTCAGGGAAATTGATTTTAGACCCGATTTAGGCCTAAAAATAGCCTTTCTATATACATATATAGCCCCTAGATGCCTTTCCGACCCAAAAAATTGGTAAAATCCCCGAAAATCTGCAACTTCCGGTGGTTACCGAAATCGGCTCAAATATCGTCTGCTTCAGGGAAATTGATTTTAGACCCGATTTAGGCCTAAAAATAGCCTTTCTATATACATATATAGCCCCTAGATGCCTTTCCGACCCAAAAAATTGGTAAAATCCCCGAAAATCTGCAACTTCCGGTGGTTACCGAAATCGGCTCAAATATCGTCTGCTTCAGGGAAATTGATTTTAGACCCGATTTAGGCCTAAAAATAGCCTTTCTATATACATATATAGCCCCTAGATGCCTTTCCGACCCAAAAAATTGGTAAAATCCCCGAAAATCTGCAACTTCCGGTGGTTACCGAAATCGGCTCAAATATCGTCTGCTTCAGGGAAATTGATTTTAGACCCGATTTAGGCCTAAAAATAGCCTTTCTATATACATATATAGCCCCTAGATGCCTTTCCGACCCAAAAAATTGGTAAAATCCCCGAAAATCTGCAACTTCCGGTGGTTACCGAAATCGGCTCAAATATCGTCTGCTTCAGGGAAATTGATTTTAGACCCGATTTAGGCCTAAAAATAGCCTTTCTATATACATATATAGCCCCTAGATGCCTTTCCGACCCAAAAAATTGGTAAAATCCCCGAAAATCTGCAACTTCCGGTGGTTACCGAAATCGGCTCAAATATCGTCTGCTTCAGGGAAATTGATTTTAGACCCGATTTAGGCCTAAAAATAGCCTTTCTATATACATATATAGCCCCTAGATGCCTTTCCGACCCAAAAAATTGGTAAAATCCCCGAAAATCTGCAACTTCCGGTGGTTACCGAAATCGGCTCAAATATCGTCTGCTTCAGGGAAATTGATTTTAGACCCGATTTAGGCCTAAAAATAGCCTTTCTATATACATATATAGCCCCTAGATGCCTTTCCGACCCAAAAAATTGGTAAAATCCCCGAAAATCTGCAACTTCCGGTGGTTACCGAAATCGGCTCAAATATCGTCTGCTTCAGGGAAATTGATTTTAGACCCGATTTAGGCCTAAAAATAGCCTTTCTATATACATATATAGCCCCTAGATGCCTTTCCGACCCAAAAAATTGGTAAAATCCCCGAAAATCTGCAACTTCCGGTGGTTACCGAAATCGGCTCAAATATCGTCTGCTTCAGGGAAATTGATTTTAGACCCGATTTAGGCCTAAAAATAGCCTTTCTATATACATATATAGCCCCTAGATGCCTTTCCGACCCAAAAAATTGGTAAAATCCCCGAAAATCTGCAACTTCCGGTGGTTACCGAAATCGGCTCAAATATCGTCTGCTTCAGGGAAATTGATTTTAGACCCGATTTAGGCCTAAAAATAGCCTTTCTATATACATATATAGCCCCTAGATGCCTTTCCGACCCAAAAAATTGGTAAAATCCCCGAAAATCTGCAACTTCCGGTGGTTACCGAAATCGGCTCAAATATCGTCTGCTTCAGGGAAATTGATTTTAGACCCGATTTAGGCCTAAAAATAGCCTTTCTATATACATATATAGCCCCTAGATGCCTTTCCGACCCAAAAAATTGGTAAAATCCCCGAAAATCTGCAACTTCCGGTGGTTACCGAAATCGGCTCAAATATCGTCTGCTTCAGGGAAATTGATTTTAGACCCGATTTAGGCCTAAAAATAGCCTTTCTATATACATATATAGCCCCTAGATGCCTTTCCGACCCAAAAAATTGGTAAAATCCCCGAAAATCTGCAACTTCCGGTGGTTACCGAAATCGGCTCAAATATCGTCTGCTTCAGGGAAATTGATTTTAGACCCGATTTAGGCCTAAAAATAGCCTTTCTATATACATATATAGCCCCTAGATGCCTTTCCGACCCAAAAAATTGGTAAAATCCCCGAAAATCTGCAACTTCCGGTGGTTACCGAAATCGGCTCAAATATCGTCTGCTTCAGGGAAATTGATTTTAGACCCGATTTAGGCCTAAAAATAGCCTTTCTATATACATATATAGCCCCTAGATGCCTTTCCGACCCAAAAAATTGGTAAAATCCCCGAAAATCTGCAACTTCCGGTGGTTACCGAAATCGGCTCAAATATCGTCTGCTTCAGGGAAATTGATTTTAGACCCGATTTAGGCCTAAAAATAGCCTTTCTATATACATATATAGCCCCTAGATGCCTTTCCGACCCAAAAAATTGGTAAAATCCCCGAAAATCTGCAACTTCCGGTGGTTACCGAAATCGGCTCAAATATCGTCTGCTTCAGGGAAATTGATTTTAGACCCGATTTAGGCCTAAAAATAGCCTTTCTATATACATATATAGCCCCTAGATGCCTTTCCGACCCAAAAAATTGGTAAAATCCCCGAAAATCTGCAACTTCCGGTGGTTACCGAAATCGGCTCAAATATCGTCTGCTTCAGGGAAATTGATTTTAGACCCGATTTAGGCCTAAAAATAGCCTTTCTATATACATATATAGCCCCTAGATGCCTTTCCGACCCAAAAAATTGGTAAAATCCCCGAAAATCTGCAACTTCCGGTGGTTACCGAAATCGGCTCAAATATCGTCTGCTTCAGGGAAATTGATTTTAGACCCGATTTAGGCCTAAAAATAGCCTTTCTATATACATATATAGCCCCTAGATGCCTTTCCGACCCAAAAAATTGGTAAAATCCCCGAAAATCTGCAACTTCCGGTGGTTACCGAAATCGGCTCAAATATCGTCTGCTTCAGGGAAATTGATTTTAGACCCGATTTAGGCCTAAAAATAGCCTTTCTATATACATATATAGCCCCTAGATGCCTTTCCGACCCAAAAAATTGGTAAAATCCCCGAAAATCTGCAACTTCCGGTGGTTACCGAAATCGGCTCAAATATCGTCTGCTTCAGGGAAATTGATTTTAGACCCGATTTAGGCCTAAAAATAGCCTTTCTATATACATATATAGCCCCTAGATGCCTTTCCGACCCAAAAAATTGGTAAAATCCCCGAAAATCTGCAACTTCCGGTGGTTACCGAAATCGGCTCAAATATCGTCTGCTTCAGGGAAATTGATTTTAGACCCGATTTAGGCCTAAAAATAGCCTTTCTATATACATATATAGCCCCTAGATGCCTTTCCGACCCAAAAAATTGGTAAAATCCCCGAAAATCTGCAACTTCCGGTGGTTACCGAAATCGGCTCAAATATCGTCTGCTTCAGGGAAATTGATTTTAGACCCGATTTAGGCCTAAAAATAGCCTTTCTATATACATATATAGCCCCTAGATGCCTTTCCGACCCAAAAAATTGGTAAAATCCCCGAAAATCTGCAACTTCCGGTGGTTACCGAAATCGGCTCAAATATCGTCTGCTTCAGGGAAATTGATTTTAGACCCGATTTAGGCCTAAAAATAGCCTTTCTATATACATATATAGCCCCTAGATGCCTTTCCGACCCAAAAAATTGGTAAAATCCCCGAAAATCTGCAACTTCCGGTGGTTACCGAAATCGGCTCAAATATCGTCTGCTTCAGGGAAATTGATTTTAGACCCGATTTAGGCCTAAAAATAGCCTTTCTATATACATATATAGCCCCTAGATGCCTTTCCGACCCAAAAAATTGGTAAAATCCCCGAAAATCTGCAACTTCCGGTGGTTACCGAAATCGGCTCAAATATCGTCTGCTTCAGGGAAATTGATTTTAGACCCGATTTAGGCCTAAAAATAGCCTTTCTATATACATATATAGCCCCTAGATGCCTTTCCGACCCAAAAAATTGGTAAAATCCCCGAAAATCTGCAACTTCCGGTGGTTACCGAAATCGGCTCAAATATCGTCTGCTTCAGGGAAATTGATTTTAGACCCGATTTAGGCCTAAAAATAGCCTTTCTATATACATATATAGCCCCTAGATGCCTTTCCGACCCAAAAAATTGGTAAAATCCCCGAAAATCTGCAACTTCCGGTGGTTACCGAAATCGGCTCAAATATCGTCTGCTTCAGGGAAATTGATTTTAGACCCGATTTAGGCCTAAAAATAGCCTTTCTATATACATATATAGCCCCTAGATGCCTTTCCGACCCAAAAAATTGGTAAAATCCCCGAAAATCTGCAACTTCCGGTGGTTACCGAAATCGGCTCAAATATCGTCTGCTTCAGGGAAATTGATTTTAGACCCGATTTAGGCCTAAAAATAGCCTTTCTATATACATATATAGCCCCTAGATGCCTTTCCGACCCAAAAAATTGGTAAAATCCCCGAAAATCTGCAACTTCCGGTGGTTACCGAAATCGGCTCAAATATCGTCTGCTTCAGGGAAATTGATTTTAGACCCGATTTAGGCCTAAAAATAGCCTTTCTATATACATATATAGCCCCTAGATGCCTTTCCGACCCAAAAAATTGGTAAAATCCCCGAAAATCTGCAACTTCCGGTGGTTACCGAAATCGGCTCAAATATCGTCTGCTTCAGGGAAATTGATTTTAGACCCGATTTAGGCCTAAAAATAGCCTTTCTATATACATATATAGCCCCTAGATGCCTTTCCGACCCAAAAAATTGGTAAAATCCCCGAAAATCTGCAACTTCCGGTGGTTACCGAAATCGGCTCAAATATCGTCTGCTTCAGGGAAATTGATTTTAGACCCGATTTAGGCCTAAAAATAGCCTTTCTATATACATATATAGCCCCTAGATGCCTTTCCGACCCAAAAAATTGGTAAAATCCCCGAAAATCTGCAACTTCCGGTGGTTACCGAAATCGGCTCAAATATCGTCTGCTTCAGGGAAATTGATTTTAGACCCGATTTAGGCCTAAAAATAGCCTTTCTATATACATATATAGCCCCTAGATGCCTTTCCGACCCAAAAAATTGGTAAAATCCCCGAAAATCTGCAACTTCCGGTGGTTACCGAAATCGGCTCAAATATCGTCTGCTTCAGGGAAATTGATTTTAGACCCGATTTAGGCCTAAAAATAGCCTTTCTATATACATATATAGCCCCTAGATGCCTTTCCGACCCAAAAAATTGGTAAAATCCCCGAAAATCTGCAACTTCCGGTGGTTACCGAAATCGGCTCAAATATCGTCTGCTTCAGGGAAATTGATTTTAGACCCGATTTAGGCCTAAAAATAGCCTTTCTATATACATATATAGCCCCTAGATGCCTTTCCGACCCAAAAAATTGGTAAAATCCCCGAAAATCTGCAACTTCCGGTGGTTACCGAAATCGGCTCAAATATCGTCTGCTTCAGGGAAATTGATTTTAGACCCGATTTAGGCCTAAAAATAGCCTTTCTATATACATATATAGCCCCTAGATGCCTTTCCGACCCAAAAAATTGGTAAAATCCCCGAAAATCTGCAACTTCCGGTGGTTACCGAAATCGGCTCAAATATCGTCTGCTTCAGGGAAATTGATTTTAGACCCGATTTAGGCCTAAAAATAGCCTTTCTATATACATATATAGCCCCTAGATGCCTTTCCGACCCAAAAAATTGGTAAAATCCCCGAAAATCTGCAACTTCCGGTGGTTACCGAAATCGGCTCAAATATCGTCTGCTTCAGGGAAATTGATTTTAGACCCGATTTAGGCCTAAAAATAGCCTTTCTATATACATATATAGCCCCTAGATGCCTTTCCGACCCAAAAAATTGGTAAAATCCCCGAAAATCTGCAACTTCCGGTGGTTACCGAAATCGGCTCAAATATCGTCTGCTTCAGGGAAATTGATTTTAGACCCGATTTAGGCCTAAAAATAGCCTTTCTATATACATATATAGCCCCTAGATGCCTTTCCGACCCAAAAAATTGGTAAAATCCCCGAAAATCTGCAACTTCCGGTGGTTACCGAAATCGGCTCAAATATCGTCTGCTTCAGGGAAATTGATTTTAGACCCGATTTAGGCCTAAAAATAGCCTTTCTATATACA
>CAWVPG010000139.1:0-61000 GCA_963931845.1 Maratus michaelseni | reverse complement strand
ATAGATGGCCAAGAACGAGTCGTAGCATACTGGAGCAAATGTTTATCGAAACCAGAGCGGAATTATTGCGTCACTCGTAAGGAGTTATTAGCTATAGTGATAGCCATAGAACACTTCCATCACTATCTCTATGGCAGGAAATTTCTCCTTCGTACTGATCACGCATCCTTAACATGGCTGATGAATTTTAAGAACCCAGAGGGCCAAGTAGCCAGATGGATACAACGACTCCAGGAATACGACTTTGACATCAGACATCGTAAAGGTTCATCGCATGGAAATGCTGATGCCTTATCAAGAAGACCGTGTCCCGAAAGTTGTCGCTATTGTTCCAGAGCGGAGAACAAGTATAATCCCGAACATGTCATACGCCAGACGAAGACTTCACTATCAACGCCACCAGATCCCTGGAGTGATGAGAAGATTCGAGAAGATCAAATGGCAGACTCTGACATCAAACCAATCTTGGAGTTATTGGAATCTTCTAGCACGAAGCCCAGTTGGAAAGACATCTCGACTTATAGTCCTACGACGAAGCAATATTGGGCTCTTTGGAACTCCCTCCACGTCAGTAATGGTGTCCTGTACCGAAAATTCGAATCGGAAGATGGGAAGACATCTCGGTGGCAGTTGGTACTTCCTCGATCTCGAATCCCAGAGGTCCTCGAAGAATTACATGGCAGTCCCACCGGAGGCCATTTTGGAATCATGAAAACATTACATAGAGTCCGAGAGCGCTTCTTCTGGGGAAAAACGAGAGCTGACGTCGAACAATGGTGCAGATCTTGCGATGCATGTGCAGCTCGGAAAGGACCAAACAAACGTAGCCGAGGAAGACTACATCTCTACAATGTAGGAGCACCTTTCGAACGCATCGCCCTTGACATCCTATGTCCTCTGCCAAGAAGTGCTGATGGCAACAAATACCTCCTTGTTGTCATGGACTATTTCACGAAATGGCCTGAAGTCTATGCCATCCCTGATCAAGAAGCTTCTACGGTTGCGGATGCCTTGGTACACCAGTGGATATCAAGGTATGGAGTCCCCCTTCAAATGCATTCTGACCAGGGGAGAAATTTCATCTCTGCTGTGATTGAGGGTCTCTGTCAACTTCTCGGAATGGACAAAACTAGGACGACGCCTTTACATCCACAATCGGATGGCATGGTTGAGAGATTTAATCGTACCATCTTCAACAATCTCTCACTGCTAGTCTCAAGAAACCAACAAGACTGGGACCAAAAACTTCCCTTGTTTCTTCTCGCCTATCGCAGCGCCGTCCATGAAACAACCGGCTATTACCCGTCTCAGATGCTTTTCGGTCGTGATCTTCGTCTACCTTGTGATCTGATTTTTGGTCGCCCTCCAGATGCGCCTTCATCGCCAGACGGATACGTGCAGAATCTCCAGGCACGATTTGAAGACGTCCACAACTTGGCTCGAGAGCGGATCAATATACAGACGGAGAAGATGAAGACCAGGTACGACACGAAAGCCACGGGACATCAATTTAAAGTAGGTGACAAGGTTTGGTTTTATAATCCGACTCGACGCAAAGGACTTTCTCCCAAACTACAATCGCACTGGGACGGTCCTTACACAGTCCTAAACAGACTGAACGATGTCGTGATTCGGATCCGAAAGTCACCAAATTCGAAGCCTAGAGTCGTTCATTACGACAGGCTGGCTCCATACTATGGCCATAGTACTTAGTTCATTAATTATAAATAGTGTAATGTAAATAATGTAAATTAGTATGACCATGGTCTTGTAATAATTTCTTTTGCTTAGCATTATCATTATTAATGTTATTATTATTTAAATACTTGTATGTAATGATGTCTATGCTTTAATTTAATTTTTTTTAAATAAGTGTATATTTTGTATAATTCAGCATTATGAATGTGTTTAATTGTTATTTTGCATGTTTGCATTAAGTGTTTTGAATAGTATAGCATTTGTTGGCAACGGGTTTGCTTTCCGATCAAGGGTTGAACTGCCCGGGACGTGCAGTCCTTGAGAGGGGGGCAATGTTATGAATTTTGTATATATCTGTAAATATTCCATTTGTTTAAATTTATTTTATTTTATTATTGTGAAAATTGCAGTATTATTAATGTATTTCCTATTGAGCATCATGTAACTCAATGCTAAAGGCCTCAGATGGTTTGCAAGGAAAACAACCTTACACCCTCATCTTTATAATGGAAGTCTATGGAAAAATCGCCAAGGAATGGGTTTATCGCCAAGTTGGCGATGGTTTTGTCGACTTATTTTTGTCGCCAAATTTGGCGATATATCGCCAAATGTCGCCAAGTTGGCGACTTTTTGTGCAACCCCCCCCCCCTTATACATTTACATTGGGATCCTTTCACGTTTGGAGTACTCTATCGAGAGTTGAAGGACCTTCTGGTAATTTCTAGCATTAGAAAGCCCTGGAATAATCTGGAAAGATCTCTGAAGTCTATATAAGGGACCTCCACCAGTTCAGTGAGTTAGTTGTCTGTCAACTGCGATTGAATTCATACGAGAGGCTTTGCATTGAGAACTGTGTTACTCAGATTGATTTTGTCGTTGATACGTCGTATTGAACACATTGTTTCTGTGTGAAATTTTGCTGCGCTTTTATTGGATTTGAAGATTACTGAATATCTTGTAATTTTCAGAAGATATTTGTGATCGTATTGCACTGTTTATAGTGAATAAAGCCTTTTGGTTGTTCTTATATATTGGCATCAGTCCTTTCGAACCCCGAGCTCACAACAATATTTTTTAAATATTTAATATTTTTTAATATTTTTTAAAAATAATTAGAAGTATCCTAGATACTTCTAATTATTTATTAAAATATTATGATTAATATTAATAATTATTCTAATTATTAATATTAATCATAGCATTGGTATCATTTGTGCAAAATCCGTGGGCAATAAACGAATGATGATTATTATAATAAATAAAAAACAAAAAATTACATTCAAATATAACTGCTCTCTCTCTAAGTGTTTAACTATTTTAAGTCATATGGGTTGAATAAATTTTAACATATATAGGGTAGATGTGCCAGTAATGGACACCCTTAAGGCTGCTCGTCAGTAAACTTCCCGATTACCCTCGCTAATATTAATCCAATGGGCGTAGGATGCATTCGTATTTTTAAAATATCTCCTCGGGAAATTAATATTTTTAACTTCTGTTACCTGTGTACTGTTCTTAAAGAATGTCTCTTTTTTTCTTAGTTATCAAAATATTTCTAAACTATATGCTTAATTTATATTTTTATGTGTTAAAATCTTAGCGAAACTGAATAAGATTTTAATATTTCATATAAAATTAAGTATATATTTTAGAAAAAAATTGACAACTAACAGAAAAAGAGACATTCTTTAAGAACAATACAAAGAATACAGAAGTTAAAAATATTAATTTTCCGAGGAGATATTTTAAAAATACGAATGCATCCTATGCCCATAGGAATAACATTAGCGAGGGGAACCGGGAAGTTTACTGACGAGCAGCCTTAAGGAATTTCTTTAAAAAATATTTTTTAATTAATAGTTATAATTGTTATATTCCAAATTTTTTTAATATTATATTAATCTACCAACAATATTTAACTATGCTCATAGTCACATTTCCCAATGTGAATCGAAATTTAATTGTAAATAACAGAAATAAATCAAAACACCCTAAATTCCAGTAATGGACACCCCACAAAAAATAATAGATAATTGATATTATGATTGTATTTAAAACTAGAATTTAAAGAAAGCATATTAATGAAATAAAAAACTGAATTTTTATTGGTTATTTTTTTATAAACCAAAAATGTTGAAGGTGGCCCATTACTGGAAGGCGGTCCATTACTGGCACATCTACCCTATATATAGTTACTTTCGTGTGTTTTGGAAAAATGTTGAAGAATAAAATATTTTTATTTAATTTCATTTTGTTTGTGTATTATTATTCCAATTGTTTATTCATTAATTACACTTTTTAACTTGAATACACAGTCAAGAAGAAGATTTGAAATTTAATTACTGATTAATAATACAGTATAGAACCATTTATCCAGAATGGTTGGGACCAGATATATTCCGGATAACTGGTTGGACGTTAAAGCAACATCCATTTGATGAGATTTGTAGAATATATGTGGCTGTAACATTCTTACTGATTTCAATTTTTTATATTACTCTGATTAAGGCTCAGATCCTATCAAAATCAAAGATTAATCAGTTTTAAAGAAGGCAATACCTGGGAAACAATAATACTGCATAAAATTCAAAATGCCCATGCTCAATATCTAACTACTAAATATGCTTTCATTTCAAATCCTAGATATTGATCAAGTTGTACTATCTATAATCTGGTAATCTATCAAGCAATGCACATGTCAAACTGGCACTGCATGGCACTTTTTTTCTGGAAAAAATTTGAAATCTGTCAGTTGGAAATATCATTCCGGATAACTGGATTCCGGATAAATGGTTCCATACTGTACATTAATTTTAATTTAATAGCTAAGGTATATAAACAAACCTGCCACTGACAGATTTTATTATTTTTTCTACCACTATTTCCAAATCAATCTACCCCAAAAATTTGTAAGAATCTGCGATGAAGGTCATTGTTTTGAAATAGTGGTGGAACCAATGAACTAGTATGCCTGTTTATGAAATGTATTAAAAAACTGCTTCTGATTTATATTAGGTAAATTACTTCTGTTTGTATATAATAACAGATAAGACTTCTATATAAGTAAATAAGTATTGAAAAAATTGGTTGTGTGTGCCTTTATAACAAAGAAGTATAAAAAATTCTTTAATTTCATATATGTAATTTCCTACTCCTACTAAATCAGACTGCTTTTGTTAATAAATATTTTTGTATTTCTAGTAATCTGCTTAATGACCTGCTCAATAGCGCAAAACTTTTTAACACATTTTCTGATTCATTTTTAAATGCAAAGACATAAAATTGGCGGCCTGACCATGGAAGCAATTTGTAATCAAAATGAGTTTTCCATTTTTCGATAAATAAATTACTTATCGAGTTACAAGCGATTTGTTTCATGTGACGACATGTTTTTTACTTTCTCTGGCTGTCACGTACAGAAATCCAGTTCAAAATGGTAACTTTGACAGTATTTTCTGAAAGATCTTTTGCGTTTACCAAAAAAATGGAAAACGTGTTTTAATTACATAAGTTTCTGAATAACAATAATTGCCAATTTACGAACAAAAATGAATTAAAAAATATGTCGTAAAGTAGACAGTTTGAATTTGAGAAAAAACAACCTTAATAAAAAAAAAAAAAAAGAGAGAGAGAGAGAGAGAGAGATTAATAACAAATGTTGAAATAAGATCTAACTGTTGAAAAATTTTTTAAATATTGCATTTTGCATATGAAAGATAATATAAATGTTAAAATAGCAATGAAGGTCGATGCATTTTTTTTCTTGGGGGCCCATTTTGTGAAAAGTAAAGGTTATTTTTGTGAAAAATAACATTTTGAAACGAAAGTTGAAATCCAGTTAATCAAATTCGAAACAAACATTTATAAGCAAAAACTTTTTTAAAGTCCTTTTGCTGAATTTCTTCTCTCTGGTGAACTTGTTTGTTTACAAATTACACATTTCAAAACATCACAAAATAATAAATAAATAATAAATAGTAAGCTTTAATGAAATAGAATTTTGTGAAGGACACCATTTTATTAAATTGATTTTTTTTGAAGGGGCCCATTTTATTAAATTGATTTTTGTGAAGGGGCACTTAAATAGGCCCCACATTTTTCCTGTTTCGCCCCTGCAACAGATAACATTTTGAAAGTTTCTGCTGATCATCTCTGTACAGCTCTGGCACTTGATATAAAGTTGAATTTCCTGCAAGTTTTATTTAAGTCATTCTTTCTATTTTGTTTACAGTTGAAAATTTGCCTTTTCATTAGAGTTATATATACATAAATTAGAAATAAGTTGTATTAATGACTCTTTTGACTTTTAGAACTTTCAATCCCTTTTTTAATAAAATGGAAGGAATAAATAAGTATTAATTGTTTACATATAAATATTAAGGTGGGAGGAGAATATTGAAATGGTGATCAAAAGCTTTCTACAAGTTAATATTTAAGCATTTTATTTCTTACAGATATATTAATGCACTTTATTCTTTGATTTTTCATAAAAATCTTAAATTAACATGATAATTTAAATTTTTGTCCCAATGATAGACTACAAAAAAAATAATAATAAATAATTCTACTTATTTTGTTTGACTTACAAAAATAAATATTAGAAATGAAAAAAAATTCTTTATTATCTGTTTTTAAATTGCAAATTTAAGAAATGAAATTTAAAAAGAAAGCCAGTTAATGTTATTCATTTTTACAAAGAATAGTTTTGAAAAACTTGTTTTTTAGTGGGAAGGGGTATTCAATAATGACAATGACAATAATGCTTTAAAAAAAAAAAAAAAAAAAAAAAAAAAAAAAACTACTTCGACAAAACTTAGCTGAGTAATCAGTACAGCTCCAGTTTGTTGGCATATATTGATTTATGAATATTGCTAATGAATTTAAAGTATCCTGAATTTGTTAAACTATATCATACGTTTTAAGCACAGGTTTAATATTTTGATTAATTCTAATTAGGAAAAATGAAGAAATAATATGAAATTTAAATATTAACAGTGAATAAAACAATTTCTGTACTAAAGCAGAAATTACAAAGAAAGCAAAATTTACGTAATTATCTTTATAAGCCCTTCACACGTTTATTAACTACTACTCAAATGTGTTTGAATCTTAAAATGCGTTTATATTAAATACGATTTTGTGAATATATGCAAGTTTCCGTTCGCAACATGGAAATTAATCGTACATACAAATTTTCATTTTCTTTATAAAAATTCTTGAGTGAAAAATCATTTATATATATATAGCTGCACAAAAAACCTTTTTATTCATTATAATATTTAATAAATATTTCGGTGATAACTTGTAATGTAAATTAAGATAATATTCTTAAATATATTATCTTATATAATGTTTCTTATAAGTTCAATAACTACTCATATACTACTCAATATATAGTGTAAAACTGGTGTTATTATTTTTATCGTGCTTCATATGGCTATCTCAACAAAAATAAACATTTCAAACTTCCGTTATACGAGGTTACCAGAAGATCGCCAATAAAAACACCAAATCGCCAGCTCCATTACCTCCGCACGAACGGCGGAGCAGGAAAACTAATTAATGGCCATCTCGCGGGACGAAGGTTGCCAGATTTTGAGAAGCCCCATTATCAAGTGTGTCAAATTTCTGCAAGAAGTTGCGGCAAGAACGGAGTTTTTATAGTCGGGCGTGTAAATGATTTGCCCTGTAATATGATCATCGATACAGGAGCCAATGTGACCATCATCCGGAAAGATCTAGCTCAGCGGCTAAAAGAAAAGCTCCTCTGGACTCCGCCCCGTGTTATCTTTCAAAACGTGACCGGGGATAAGATCGACATACATGGAAGAATGAAATTGAAAATAAAGTTTGGGAACGCCGCTTACCATCATACAGTCTATGTGGCCGATATTTCAGACCCTTTCATACTCGGACTGGACTTTTTAAAAGAGCATGGATTTACACTGGACTTTAAGAAGAATGAGTTACGCTCTGCTCAAGAAGATGTCACTATTTTCAAACTTGGAAATGAGTCCGGGTCTATTCAACGGATCACAGCCAAGGCAGATGTTATCATCCCTCCTCGGACCGAAATGATGATACCTAGATTAACTGAGAACGAAAGTAGTTTTCAATGTGGCTTGGTTGGATATCCTAAGAAGAGCCCAAAAGGAGTGCTAATAGCATCAGCGCTGGTAGATCTGTCGAGAGATGTGATACCCGTGAGGATGGTGAATGTAAGTGAAAAGTCTAGAATTATCCAGAAGGGTGAAGTGCTTGCTACCTGTGCTCCAGTCACCTGTGTTTGCAAAGACCCGAGCTTGACGTTGTCGGAGCCGTCTACAAGTTTAACACCTGAAATTGGACGAAATGAGAATTTATCTCCTGAGCAGAGACATGCCGCAGAAAGACTGTTACAGGAATTTAAGGATGTGTTTTCACAAAACGAGAATGATATAGGTCGCACTTCTCTGACACGTCATAGAATTGATACTGCCGACCATCCACCGATTAAACAACATCCAAGACGCTTGCCGTTCGCAAAACAAGAAGAGGTTTCTAAGCTCTTACGAGAGATGCAGGATAGTGACATCATCGAACCGTCATCAAGTCCGTGGGCCTCTCCCATCGTGTTGGTCCGAAAGAAAGATGGCTCCACAAGATTTTGTGTGGATTATCGTAAACTTAACGATATCACGGAGAAGGACAGCTATCCTCTACCAAGAATAGACGATACGCTAGATACTCTTTCAGGGCATAAATGGTTTTCCACACTGGATTTTGAAGAGTGGATATTGGCAAGTAGAGATCCATCCTGATGACAAAGAGAAGACCGCATTTACTACTGGACAAAGACTTTGGCAATTCAAAGTTATGCCGTTCGGGCTCTGCAATGCTCCAGCAACGTTCGAGCGCCTCATGGAGACAGTGTTAAAAGGTCTGACTTTTGAAGCTTGTCTCATCTACCTAGATGACGTCATCATTGGTGGCCGCACGTTTGAAGAACATCTAGAGAATATTCGGAAAGTGTTAACGAAACTAAGAGCGGCGAATTTAAAGCTGAACCCTTTGAAATGCAAGTTCTTCCAACGAGAAGTAAACTATTTAGGACACATCATCTCAGCTGAAGGTGTTCGAACAGATCCTGAAAAAGTGTCTGCAGTAAAGCACTGGAAACGTCCGGAAAATGTCCATCAGTTGCGAAGCTTTCTGGGACTATGTACTTATTACAGAAAGTTTGTACAGGGGTTCTCCAACATCGCAAGACCCTTGCATAGGCTCACTGAAAGCAAACAGAAGTTTCTATGGACACAAGAATGCGACAATTCCTTCCAGCGGCTGAAAGAAGCTCTCACATCCTCTCCAGTCCTTACCTATCCAGACCCCGACAAACAATTCATTGTGGACACGGATGCCAGTCAGGAAAGTGTCGGCGCTGTACTTTCCCAAGAAATAGATGGCCAAGAACGAGTCGTAGCATACTGGAGCAAATGTTTATCGAAACCAGAGCGGAATTATTGCGTCACTCGTAAGGAGTTATTAGCTATAGTGATAGCCATAGAACACTTCCATCACTATCTCTATGGCAGGAAATTTCTCCTTCGTACTGATCACGCATCCTTAACATGGCTGATGAATTTTAAGAACCCAGAGGGCCAAGTAGCCAGATGGATACAACGACTCCAGGAATACGACTTTGACATCAGACATCGTAAAGGTTCATCGCATGGAAATGCTGATGCCTTATCAAGAAGACCGTGTCCCGAAAGTTGTCGCTATTGTTCCAGAGCGGAGAACAAGTATAATCCCGAACATGTCATACGCCAGACGAAGACTTCACTATCAACGCCACCAGATCCCTGGAGTGATGAGAAGATTCGAGAAGATCAAATGGCAGACTCTGACATCAAACCAATCTTGGAGTTATTGGAATCTTCTAGCACGAAGCCCAGTTGGAAAGACATCTCGACTTATAGTCCTACGACGAAGCAATATTGGGCTCTTTGGAACTCCCTCCACGTCAGTAATGGTGTCCTGTACCGAAAATTCGAATCGGAAGATGGGAAGACATCTCGGTGGCAGTTGGTACTTCCTCGATCTCGAATCCCAGAGGTCCTCGAAGAATTACATGGCAGTCCCACCGGAGGCCATTTTGGAATCATGAAAACATTACATAGAGTCCGAGAGCGCTTCTTCTGGGGAAAAACGAGAGCTGACGTCGAACAATGGTGCAGATCTTGCGATGCATGTGCAGCTCGGAAAGGACCAAAGAAACGTAGCCGAGGAAGACTACATCTCTACAATGTAGGAGCACCTTTCGAACGCATCGCCCTTGACATCCTAGGTCCTCTGCCAAGAAGTGCTGATGGCAACAAATACCTCCTTGTTGTCATGGACTATTTCACGAAATGGCCTGAAGTCTATGCCATCCCTGATCAAGAAGCTTCTACGGTTGCGGATGCCTTGGTACACCAGTGGATATCAAGGTATGGAGTCCCCCTTCAAATGCATTCTGACCAGGGGAGAAATTTCATCTCTGCTGTGATTGAGGGTCTCTGTCAACTTCTCGGAATGGACAAAACTAGGACGACGCCTTTACATCCACAATCGGATGGCATGGTTGAGAGATTTAATCGTACCATCTTCAACAATCTCTCACTGCTAGTCTCAAGAAACCAACAAGACTGGGACCAAAAACTTCCCTTGTTTCTTCTCGCCTATCGCAGCGCCGTCCATGAAACAACCGGCTATTACCCGTCTCAGATGCTTTTCGGTCGTGATCTTCGTCTACCTTGTGATCTGATTTTTGGTCGCCCTCCAGATGCGCCTTCATCGCCAGACGGATACGTGCAGAATCTCCAGGCACGATTTGAAGACGTCCACAACTTGGCTCGAGAGCGGATCAATATACAGACGGAGAAGATGAAGACCAGGTACGACACGAAAGCCACGGGACATCAATTTAAAGTAGGTGACAAGGTTTGGTTTTATAATCCGACTCGACGCAAAGGACTTTCTCCCAAACTACAATCGCACTGGGACGGTCCTTACACAGTCCTAAACAGACTGAACGATGTCGTGATTCGGATCCGAAAGTCACCAAATTCGAAGCCTAGAGTCGTTCATTACGACAGGCTGGCTCCATACTATGGCCATAGTACTTAGTTCATTAATTATAAATAGTGTAATGTAAATAATGTAAATTAGTATGACCATGGTCTTGTAATAATTTCTTTTGCTTAGCATTATCATTATTAATGTTATTATTATTTAAATACTTGTATGTAATGATGTCTATGCTTTAATTTAATTTTTTTTAAATAAGTGTATATTTTGTATAATTCAGCATTATGAATGTGTTTAATTGTTATTTTGCATGTTTGCATTAAGTGTTTTGAATAGTATAGCATTTGTTGGCAACGGGTTTGCTTTCCGATCAAGGGTTGAACTGCCCGGGACGTGCAGTCCTTGAGAGGGGGGCAATGTTATGAATTTTGTATATATCTGTAAATATTCCATTTGTTTAAATTTATTTTATTTTATTATTGTGAAAATTGCAGTATTATTAATGTATTTCCTATTGAGCATCATGTAACTCAATGCTAAAGGCCTCAGATGGTTTGCAAGGAAAACAACCTTACACCCTCATCTTTATAATGGAAGTCTATGGAAAAATCGCCAAGGAATGGGTTTATCGCCAAGTTGGCGATGGTTTTGTCGACTTATTTTTGTCGCCAAATTTGGCGATATATCGCCAAATGTCGCCAAGTTGGCGACTTTTTGTGCAACCCCCCCCCTTATACATTTACATTGGGATCCTTTCACGTTTGGAGTACTCTATCGAGAGTTGAAGGACCTTCTGGTAATTTCTAGCATTAGAAAGCCCTGGAATAATCTGGAAAGATCTCTGAAGTCTATATAAGGGACCTCCACCAGTTCAGTGAGTTAGTTGTCTGTCAACTGCGATTGAATTCATACGAGAGGCTTTGCATTGAGAACTGTGTTACTCAGATTGATTTTGTCGTTGATACGTCGTATTGAACACATTGTTTCTGTGTGAAATTTTGCTGCGCTTTTATTGGATTTGAAGATTACTGAATATCTTGTAATTTTCAGAAGATATTTGTGATCGTATTGCACTGTTTATAGTGAATAAAGCCTTTTGGTTGTTCTTATATATTGGAATCAGTCCTTTCGAACCCCGAGCTCACAACAATATTTTTTAAATGTTTAATATTTTTTAATATTTTTTAAAAATAATTAGAAGTATCCTAGATACTTCTAATTATTTATTAAAATATTATGATTAATATTAATAATTATTCTAATTATTAATATTAATCATAGCATTGGTATCATTTGTGCAAAATCCGTGGGCAATAAACGAATGATGATTATTATAATAAATAAAAAACAAAAAATTACATTCAAATATAACTGCTCTCTCTCTAAGTGTTTAACTATTTTAAGTCATATGGGTTGAATAAATTTTAACATATATAGGGTAGATGTGCCAGTAATGGACACCCTTAAGGCTGCTCGTCAGTAAACTTCCCGATTACCCTCGCTAATATTAATCCAATGGGCGTAGGATGCATTCGTATTTTTAAAATATCTCCTCGGGAAATTAATATTTTTAACTTCTGTTACCTGTGTACTGTTCTTAAAGAATGTCTCTTTTTTTCTTAGTTATCAAAATATTTCTAAACTATATGCTTAATTTATATTTTTATGTGTTAAAATCTTAGCGAAACTGAATAAGATTTTAATATTTCATATAAAATTAAGTATATATTTTAGAAAAAAATTGACAACTAACAGAAAAAGAGACATTCTTTAAGAACAATACAAAGAATACAGAAGTTAAAAATATTAATTTTCCGAGGAGATATTTTAAAAATACGAATGCATCCTATGCCCATAGGAATAACATTAGCGAGGGGAACCGGGAAGTTTACTGACGAGCAGCCTTAAGGAATTTCTTTAAAAAATATTTTTTAATTAATAGTTATAATTGTTATATTCCAAATTTTTTTAATATTATATTAATCTACCAACAATATTTAACTATGCTCATAGTCACATTTCCCAATGTGAATCGAAATTTAATTGTAAATAACAGAAATAAATCAAAACACCCTAAATTCCAGTAATGGACACCCCACAAAAAATAATAGATAATTGATATTATGATTGTATTTAAAACTAGAATTTAAAGAAAGCATATTAATGAAATAAAAAACTGAATTTTTATTGGTTATTTTTTTATAAACCAAAAATGTTGAAGGTGGCCCATTACTGGAAGGCGGTCCATTACTGGCACATCTACCCTATATATAGTTACTTTCGTGTGTTTTGGAAAAATGTTGAAGAATAAAATATTTTTATTTAATTTCATTTTGTTTGTGTATTATTATTCCAATTGTTTATTCATTAATTACACTTTTTAACTTGAATACACAGTCAAGAAGAAGATTTGAAATTTAATTACTGATTAATAATACAGTATAGAACCATTTATCCAGAATGGTTGGGACCAGATATATTCCGGATAACTGGTTGGACGTTAAAGCAACATCCATTTGATGAGATTTGTAGAATATATGTGGCTGTAACATTCTTACTGATTTCAATTTTTTATATTACTCTGATTAAGGCTCAGATCCTATCAAAATCAAAGATTAATCAGTTTTAAAGAAGGCAATACCTGGGAAACAATAATACTGCATAAAATTCAAAATGCCCATGCTCAATATCTAACTACTAAATATGCTTTCATTTCAAATCCTAGATATTGATCAAGTTGTACTATCTATAATCTGGTAATCTATCAAGCAATGCACATGTCAAACTGGCACTGCATGGCACTTTTTTTCTGGAAAAATTCTGAAATCTGTCAGTTGGAAATATCATTCCGGATAACTGGATTCCGGATAAATGGTTCCATACTGTACATTAATTTTAATTTAATAGCTAAGGTATATAAACAAACCTGCCACTGACAGATTTTATTATTTTTTCTACCACTATTTCCAAATCAATCTACCCCAAAAATTTGTAAGAATCTGCGATGAAGGTCATTGTTTTGAAATAGTGGTGGAACCAATGAACTAGTATGCCTGTTTATGAAATGTATTAAAAAACTGCTTCTGATTTATATTAGGTAAATTACTTCTGTTTGTATATAATAACAGATAAGACTTCTATATAAGTAAATAAGTATTGAAAAAATTGGTTGTGTGTGCCTTTATAACAAAGAAGTATAAAAAATTCTTTAATTTCATATATGTAATTTCCTACTCCTACTAAATCAGACTGCTTTTGTTAATAAATATTTTTGTATTTCTAGTAATCTGCTTAATGACCTGCTCAATAGCGCAAAACTTTTTAACACATTTTCTGATTCATTTTTAAATGCAAAGACATAAAATTGGCGGCCTGACCATGGAAGCAATTTGTAATCAAAATGAGTTTTCCATTTTTCGATAAATAAATTACTTATCGAGTTACAAGCGATTTGTTTCATGTGACGACATGTTTTTTACTTTCTCTGGCTGTCACGTACAGAAATCCAGTTCAAAATGGTAACTTTGACAGTATTTTCTGAAAGATCTTTTGCGTTTACCAAAAAAATGGAAAACGTGTTTTAATTACATAAGTTTCTGAATAACAATAATTGCCAATTTACGAACAAAAATGAATTAAAAAATATGTCGTAAAGTAGACAGTTTGAATTTGAGAAAAAACAACCTTAATAAAAAAAAAAAAAGAGAGAGAGAGAGAGAGAGATTAATAACAAATGTTGAAATAAGATCTAACTGTTGAAAATTTTTTTAAATATTGCATTTTGCATATGAAAGATAATATAAATGTTAAAATAGCAATGAAGGTCGATGCATTTTTTTTCTTGGGGGCCCATTTTGTGAAAAGTAAAGGTTATTTTTGTGAAAAATAACATTTTGAAACGAAAGTTGAAATCCAGTTAATCAAATTCGAAACAAACATTTATAAGCAAAAACTTTTTTAAAGTCCTTTTGCTGAATTTCTTCTCTCTGGTGAACTTGTTTGTTTACAAATTACACATTTCAAAACATCACAAAATAATAAATAAATAATAAATAGTAAGCGTTAATGAAATAGAATTTTGTGAAGGACACCATTTTATTAAATTGATTTTTTTGAAGGGGCCCATTTTATTAAATTGATTTTTGTGAAGGGGGACTTAAATAGGCCCCACATTTTTCCTGTTTCGCCCCTGCAACAGATAACATTTTGAAAGTTTCTGCTGATCATCTCTGTACAGCTCTGGCACTTGATATAAAGTTGAATTTCCTGCAAGTTTTATTTAAGTCATTCTTTCTATTTTGTTTACAGTTGAAAATTTGCCTTTTCATTAGAGTTATATATACATAAATTAGAAATAAGTTGTATTAATGACTCTTTTGACTTTTAGAACTTTCAATCCCTTTTTTAATAAAATGGAAGGAATAAATAAGTATTAATTGTTTACATATAAATATTAAGGTGGGAGGAGAATATTGAAATGGTGATCAAAAGCTTTCTACAAGTTAATATTTAAGCATTTTATTTCTTACAGATATATTAATGCACTTTATTCTTTGATTTTTCATAAAAATCTTAAATTAACATGATAATTTAAATTTTTGTCCCAATGATAGACTACAAAAAAAATAATAATAAATAATTCTACTTATTTTGTTTGACTTACAAAAATAAATATTAGAAATGAAAAAAAATTCTTTATTATCTGTTTTTAAATTGCAAATTTAAGAAATGAAATTTAAAAAGAAAGCCAGTTAATGTTATTCATTTTTACAAAGAATAGTTTTGAAAAACTTGTTTTTTAGTGGGAAGGGGTATTCAATAATGACAATGACAATAATGCTTTAAAAAAAAAAAAAAAAAAAAAAAAAAAAAAACTACTTCGACAAAACTTAGCTGAGTAATCAGTACAGCTCCAGTTTGTTGGCATATATTGATTTATGAATATTGCTAATGAATTTAAAGTATCCTGAATTTGTTAAACTATATCATACGTTTTAAGCACAGGTTTAATATTTTGATAAATTCTAATTAGGAAAAATGAAGAAATAATATGAAATTTAAATATTAACAGTGAATAAAACAATTTCTGTACTAAAGCAGAAATTACAAAGAAAGCAAAATTTACGTAATTATCTTTATAAGCCCTTCACACGTTTATTAACTACTACTCAAATGTGTTTGAATCTTAAAATGCGTTTATATTAAATACGATTTTGTGAATATATGCAAGTTTCCGTTCGCAACATGGAAATTAATCGTACATACAAATTTTCATTTTCTTTATAAAAATTCTTGAGTGAAAAATCATTTATATATATATAGCTGCACAAAAAACCTTTTTATTCATTATAATATTTAATAAATATTTCGGTGATAACTTGTAATGTAAATTAAGATAATATTCTTAAATATATTATCTTATATAATGTTTCTTATAAGTTCAATAACTACTCATATACTACTCAATATATAGTGTAAAACTGGTGTTATTATTTTTATCGTGCTTCATATGGCTATCTCAACAAAAATAAACATTTCAAACTTCCGTTATACGAGGTTACCAGAAGATCGCCAATAAAAACACCAAATCGCCAGCTCCATTACCTCCGCACGAACGGCGGAGCAGGAAAACTAATTAATGGCCATCTCGCGGGGCGAAGGTTGCCAGATTTTGAGAAGCCCCATTATCAAGTGTGTCAAATTTCTGCAAGAAGTTGCGGCAAGAACGGAGTTTTTATAGTCGGGCGTGTAAATGATTTGCCCTGTAATATGATCATCGATACAGGAGCCAATGTGACCATCATCCGGAAAGATCTAGCTCAGCGGCTAAAAGAAAAGCTCCTCTGGACTCCGCCCCGTGTTATCTTTCAAAACGTGACCGGGGATAAGATCGACATACATGGAAGAATGAAATTGAAAATAAAGTTTGGGAACGCCGCTTACCATCATACAGTCTATGTGGCCGATATTTCAGACCCTTTCATACTCGGACTGGACTTTTTAAAAGAGCATGGATTTACACTGGACTTTAAGAAGAATGAGTTACGCTCTGCTCAAGAAGATGTCACTATTTTCAAACTTGGAAATGAGTCCGGGTCTATTCAACGGATCACAGCCAAGGCAGATGTTATCATCCCTCCTCGGACCGAAATGATGATACCTGGATTAACTGAGAACGAAAGTAGTTTTCAATGTGGCTTGGTTGGATATCCTAAGAAGAGCCCAAAAGGAGTGCTAATAGCATCAGCGCTGGTAGATCTGTCGAGAGATGTGATACCCGTAAGGATGGTGAATGTAAGTGAAAAGTCTAGAATTATCCAGAAGGGTGAAGTGCTTGCTACCTGTGCTCCAGTCACCTGTGTTTGCAAAGACCCGAGCTTGACGTTGTCGGAGCCGTCTACAAGTTTAACACCTGAAATTGGACGAAATGAGAATTTATCTCCTGAGCAGAGACATGCCGCAGAAAGACTGTTACAGGAATTTAAGGATGTGTTTTCACAAAACGAGAATGATATAGGTCGCACTTCTCTGACACGTCATAGAATTGATACTGCCGACCATCCACCGATTAAACAACATCCAAGACGCTTGCCGTTCGCAAAACAAGAAGAGGTTTCTAATCTCTTACGAGAGATGCAGGATAGTGACATCATCGAACCGTCATCAAGTCCGTGGGCCTCTCCCATCGTGTTGGTCCGAAAGAAAGATGGCTCCACAAGATTTTGTGTGGATTATCGTAAACTTAACGATATCACGGAGAAGGACAGCTATCCTCTACCAAGAATAGACGATACGCTAGATACTCTTTCAGGGCATAAATGGTTTTCCACACTGGATTTTGAAGAGTGGATATTGGCAAGTAGAGATCCATCCTGATGACAAAGAGAAGACCGCATTTACTACTGGACAAAGACTTTGGCAATTCAAAGTTATGCCGTTCGGGCTCTGCAATGCTCCAGCAACGTTCGAGCGCCTCATGGAGACAGTGTTAAAAGGTCTGACTTTTGAAGCTTGTCTCATCTACCTAGATGACGTCATCATTGGTGGCCGCACGTTTGAAGAACATCTAGAGAATATTCGGAAAGTGTTAACGAAACTAAGAGCGGCGAATTTAAAGCTGAACCCTTTGAAATGCAAGTTCTTCCAACGAGAAGTAAACTATTTAGGACACATCATCTCAGCTGAAGGTGTTCGAACAGATCCTGAAAAAGTGTCTGCAGTAAAGCACTGGAAACGTCCGGAAAATGTCCATCAGTTGCGAAGCTTTCTGGGACTATGTACTTATTACAGAAAGTTTGTACAGGGGTTCTCCAACATCGCAAGACCCTTGCATAGGCTCACTGAAAGCAAACAGAAGTTTCTATGGACACAAGAATGCGACAATTCCTTCCAGCGGCTGAAAGAAGCTCTCACATCCTCTCCAGTCCTTACCTATCCAGACCCCGACAAACAATTCATTGTGGACACGGATGCCAGTCAGGAAAGTGTCGGCGCTGTACTTTCCCAAGAAATAGATGGCCAAGAACGAGTCGTAGCATACTGGAGCAAATGTTTATCGAAACCAGAGCGGAATTATTGCGTCACTCGTAAGGAGTTATTAGCTATAGTGATAGCCATAGAACACTTCCATCACTATCTCTATGGCAGGAAATTTCTCCTTCGTACTGATCACGCATCCTTAACATGGCTGATGAATTTTAAGAACCCAGAGGGCCAAGTAGCCAGATGGATACAACGACTCCAGGAATACGACTTTGACATCAGACATCGTAAAGGTTCATCGCATGGAAATGCTGATGCCTTATCAAGAAGACCGTGTCCCGAAAGTTGTCGCTATTGTTCCAGAGCGGAGAACAAGTATAATCCCGAACATGTCATACGCCAGACGAAGACTTCACTATCAACGCCACCAGATCCCTGGAGTGATGAGAAGATTCGAGAAGATCAAATGGCAGACTCTGACATCAAACCAATCTTGGAGTTATTGGAATCTTCTAGCACGAAGCCCAGTTGGAAAGACATCTCGACTTATAGTCCTACGACGAAGCAATATTGGGCTCTTTGGAACTCCCTCCACGTCAGTAATGGTGTCCTGTACCGAAAATTCGAATCGGAAGATGGGAAGACATCTCGGTGGCAGTTGGTACTTCCTCGATCTCGAATCCCAGAGGTCCTCGAAGAATTACATGGCAGTCCCACCGGAGGCCATTTTGGAATCATGAAAACATTACATAGAGTCCGAGAGCGCTTCTTCTGGGGAAAAACGAGAGCTGACGTCGAACAATGGTGCAGATCTTGCGATGCATGTGCAGCTCGGAAAGGACCAAAGAAACGTAGCCGAGGAAGACTACATCTCTACAATGTAGGAGCACCTTTCGAACGCATCGCCCTTGACATCCTAGGTCCTCTGCCAAGAAGTGCTGGTGGCAACAAATACCTCCTTGTTGTCATGGACTATTTCACGAAATGGCCTGAAGTCTATGCCATCCCTGATCAAGAAGCTTCTACGGTTGCGGATGCCTTGGTACACCAGTGGATATCAAGGTATGGAGTCCCCCTTCAAATGCATTCTGACCAGGGGAGAAATTTCATCTCTGCTGTGATTGAGGGTCTCTGTCAACTTCTCGGAATGGACAAAACTAGGACGACGCCTTTACATCCACAATCGGATGGCATGGTTGAGAGATTTAATCGTACCATCTTCAACAATCTCTCACTGCTAGTCTCAAGAAACCAACAAGACTGGGACCAAAAACTTCCCTTGTTTCTTCTCGCCTATCGCAGCGCCGTCCATGAAACAACCGGCTATTACCCGTCTCAGATGCTTTTCGGTCGTGATCTTCGTCTACCTTGTGATCTGATTTTTGGTCGCCCTCCAGATGCGCCTTCATCGCCAGACGGATACGTGCAGAATCTCCAGGCACGATTTGAAGACGTCCACAACTTGGCTCGAGAGCGGATCAATATACAGACGGAGAAGATGAAGACCAGGTACGACACGAAAGCCACGGGACATCAATTTAAAGTAGGTGACAAGGTTTGGTTTTATAATCCGACTCGACGCAAAGGACTTTCTCCCAAACTACAATCGCACTGGGACGGTCCTTACACAGTCCTAAACAGACTGAACGATGTCGTGATTCGGATCCGAAAGTCACCAAATTCGAAGCCTAGAGTCGTTCATTACGACAGGCTGGCTCCATACTATGGCCATAGTACTTAGTTCATTAATTATAAATAGTGTAATGTAAATAATGTAAATTAGTATGACCATGGTCTTGTAATAATTTCTTTTGCTTAGCATTATCATTATTAATGTTATTATTATTTAAATACTTGTATGTAATGATGTCTATGCTTTAATTTAATTTTTTTTAAATAAGTGTATATTTTGTATAATTCAGCATTATGAATGTGTTTAATTGTTATTTTGCATGTTTGCATTAAGTGTTTTGAATAGTATAGCATTTGTTGGCAACGGGTTTGCTTTCCGATCAAGGGTTGAACTGCCCGGGACGTGCAGTCCTTGAGAGGGGGGCAATGTTATGAATTTTGTATATATCTGTAAATATTCCATTTGTTTAAATTTATTTTATTTTATTATTGTGAAAATTGCAGTATTATTAATGTATTTCCTATTGAGCATCATGTAACTCAATGCTAAAGGCCTCAGATGGTTTGCAAGGAAAACAACCTTACACCCTCATCTTTATAATGGAAGTCTATGGAAAAATCGCCAAGGAATGGGTTTATCGCCAAGTTGGCGATGGTTTTGTCGACTTATTTTTGTCGCCAAATTTGGCGATATATCGCCAAATGTCGCCAAGTTGGCGACTTTTTGTGCAACCCCCCCCCCTTATACATTTACATTGGGATCCTTTCACGTTTGGAGTACTCTATCGAGAGTTGAAGGACCTTCTGGTAATTTCTAGCATTAGAAAGCCCTGGAATAATCTGGAAAGATCTCTGAAGTCTATATAAGGGACCTCCACCAGTTCAGTGAGTTAGTTGTCTGTCAACTGCGATTGAATTCATACGAGAGGCTTTGCATTGAGAACTGTGTTACTCAGATTGATTTTGTCGTTGATACGTCGTATTGAACACATTGTTTCTGTGTGAAATTTTGCTGCGCTTTTATTGGATTTGAAGATTACTGAATATCTTGTAATTTTCAGAAGATATTTGTGATCGTATTGCACTGTTTATAGTGAATAAAGCCTTTTGGTTGTTCTTATATATTGGCATCAGTCCTTTCGAACCCCGAGCTCACAACAATATTTTTTAAATGTTTAATATTTTTTAATATTTTTTAAAAATAATTAGAAGTATCCTAGATACTTCTAATTATTTATTAAAATATTATGATTAATATTAATAATTATTCTAATTATTAATATTAATCATAGCATTGGTATCATTTGTGCAAAATCCGTGGGCAATAAACGAATGATGATTATTATAATAAATAAAAAACAAAAAATTACATTCAAATATAACTGCTCTCTCTCTAAGTGTTTAACTATTTTAAGTCATATGGGTTGAATAAATTTTAACATATATAGGGTAGATGTGCCAGTAATGGACACCCTTAAGGCTGCTCGTCAGTAAACTTCCCGATTACCCTCGCTAATATTAATCCAATGGGCGTAGGATGCATTCGTATTTTTAAAATATCTCCTCGGGAAATTAATATTTTTAACTTCTGTTACCTGTGTACTGTTCTTAAAGAATGTCTCTTTTTTTCTTAGTTATCAAAATATTTCTAAACTATATGCTTAATTTATATTTTTATGTGTTAAAATCTTAGCGAAACTGAATAAGATTTTAATATTTCATATAAAATTAAGTATATATTTTAGAAAAAAATTGACAACTAACAGAAAAAGAGACATTCTTTAAGAACAATACAAAGAATACAGAAGTTAAAAATATTAATTTTCCGAGGAGATATTTTAAAAATACGAATGCATCCTATGCCCATAGGAATAACATTAGCGAGGGGAACCGGGAAGTTTACTGACGAGCAGCCTTAAGGAATTTCTTTAAAAAATATTTTTTAATTAATAGTTATAATTGTTATATTCCAAATTTTTTTAATATTATATTAATCTACCAACAATATTTAACTATGCTCATAGTCACATTTCCCAATGTGAATCGAAATTTAATTGTAAATAACAGAAATAAATCAAAACACCCTAAATTCCAGTAATGGACACCCCACAAAAAATAATAGATAATTGATATTATGATTGTATTTAAAACTAGAATTTAAAGAAAGCATATTAATGAAATAAAAAACTGAATTTTTATTGGTTATTTTTTTATAAACCAAAAATGTTGAAGGTGGCCCATTACTGGAAGGCGGTCCATTACTGGCACATCTACCCTATATATAGTTACTTTCGTGTGTTTTGGAAAAATGTTGAAGAATAAAATATTTTTATTTAATTTCATTTTGTTTGTGTATTATTATTCCAATTGTTTATTCATTAATTACACTTTTTAACTTGAATACACAGTCAAGAAGAAGATTTTAAATTTAATTACTGATTAATAATACAGTATAGAACCATTTATCCAGAATGGTTGGGACCAGATATATTCCGGATAACTGGTTGGACGTTAAAGCAACATCCATTTGATGAGATTTGTAGAATATATGTGGCTGTAACATTCTTACTGATTTCAATTTTTTATATTACTCTGATTAAGGCTCAGATCCTATCAAAATCAAAGATTAATCAGTTTTAAAGAAGGCAATACCTGGGAAACAATAATACTGCATAAAATTCAAAATGCCCATGCTCAATATCTAACTACTAAATATGCTTTCATTTCAAATCCTAGATATTGATCAAGTTGTACTATCTATAATCTGGTAATCTATCAAGCAATGCACATGTCAAACTGGCACTGCATGGCACTTTTTTTCTGGAAAAATTCTGAAATCTGTCAGTTGGAAATATCATTCCGGATAACTGGATTCCGGATAAATGGTTCCATACTGTACATTAATTTTAATTTAATAGCTAAGGTATATAAACAAACCTGCCACTGACAGATTTTATTATTTTTTCTACCACTATTTCCAAATCAATCTACCCCAAAAATTTGTAAGAATCTGCGATGAAGGTCATTGTTTTGAAATAGTGGTGGAACCAATGAACTAGTATGCCTGTTTATGAAATGTATTAAAAAACTGCTTCTGATTTATATTAGGTAAATTACTTCTGTTTGTATATAATAACAGATAAGACTTCTATATAAGTAAATAAGTATTGAAAAAATTGGTTGTGTGTGTCTTTATAACAAAGAAGTATAAAAAATTCTTTAATTTCATATATGTAATTTCCTACTCCTACTAAATCAGACTGCTTTTGTTAATAAATATTTTTGTATTTCTAGTAATCTGCTTAATGACCTGCTCAATAGCGCAAAACTTTTTAACACATTTTCTGATTCATTTTTAAATGCAAAGACATAAAATTGGCGGCCTGACCATGGAAGCAATTTGTAATCAAAATGAGTTTTCCATTTTTCGATAAATAAATTACTTATCGAGTTACAAGCGATTTGTTTCATGTGACGACATGTTTTTTACTTTCTCTGGCTGTCACGTACAGAAATCCAGTTCAAAATGGTAACTTTGACAGTATTTTCTGAAAGATCTTTTGCGTTTACCAAAAAAATGGAAAACGTGTTTTAATTACATAAGTTTCTGAATAACAATAATTGCCAATTTACGAACAAAAATGAATTAAAAAATATGTCGTAAAGTAGACAGTTTGAATTTGAGAAAAAACAACCTTAATAAAAAAAAAAAAGAGAGAGAGAGAGAGAGAGAGAGAGATTAATAACAAATGTTGAAATAAGATCTAACTGTTGAAAATTTTTTTAAATATTGCATTTTGCATATGAAAGATAATATAAATGTTAAAATAGCAATGAAGGTCGATGCATTTTTTTTCTTGGGGGCCCATTTTGTGAAAAGTAAAGGTTATTTTTGTGAAAAATAACATTTTGAAACGAAAGTTGAAATCCAGTTAATCAAATTCGAAACAAACATTTATAAGCAAAAACTTTTTTAAAGTCCTTTTGCTGAATTTCTTCTCTCTGGTGAACTTGTTTGTTTACAAATTACACATTTCAAAACATCACAAAATAATAAATAAATAATAAATAGTAAGCTTTAATGAAATAGAATTTTGTGAAGGACACCATTTTATTAAATTGATTTTTTTGAAGGGGCCCATTTTATTAAATTGATTTTTGTGAAGGGGCACTTAAATAGGCCCCACATTTTTCCTGTTTCGCCCCTGCAACAGATAACATTTTGAAAGTTTCTGCTGATCATCTCTGTACAGCTCTGGCACTTGATATAAAGTTGAATTTCCTGCAAGTTTTATTTAAGTCATTCTTTCTATTTTGTTTACAGTTGAAAATTTGCCTTTTCATTAGAGTTATATATACATAAATTAGAAATAAGTTGTATTAATGACTCTTTTGACTTTTAGAACTTTCAATCCCTTTTTTAATAAAATGGAAGGAATAAATAAGTATTAATTGTTTACATATAAATATTAAGGTGGGAGGAGAATATTGAAATGGTGATCAAAAGCTTTCTACAAGTTAATATTTAAGCATTTTATTTCTTACAGATATATTAATGCACTTTATTCTTTGATTTTTCATAAAAATCTTAAATTAACATGATAATTTAAATTTTTGTCCCAATGATAGACTACAAAAAAAATAATAATAAATAATTCTACTTATTTTGTTTGACTTACAAAAATAAATATTAGAAATGAAAAAAAATTCTTTATTATCTGTTTTTAAATTGCAAATTTAAGAAATGAAATTTAAAAAGAAAGCCAGTTAATGTTATTCATTTTTACAAAGAATAGTTTTGAAAAACTTGTTTTTTAGTGGGAAGGGGTATTCAATAATGACAATGACAATAATGCTTTAAAAAAAAAAAAAAAAAAAAAAAAAAAAAAAAAACTACTTCGACGAAACTTAGCTGAGTAATCAGTACAGCTCCAGTTTGTTGGCATATATTGATTTATGAATATTGCTAATGAATTTAAAGTATCCTGAATTTGTTAAACTATATCATACGTTTTAAGCACAGGTTTAATATTTTGATAAATTCTAATTAGGAAAAATGAAGAAATAATATGAAATTTAAATATTAACAG
This sequence comes from Maratus michaelseni, assembly GCA_963931845.1. Taxonomy (NCBI): domain Eukaryota; kingdom Metazoa; phylum Arthropoda; class Arachnida; order Araneae; family Salticidae; genus Maratus; species Maratus michaelseni. Next base: position 36,050 of record CAWVPG010000139.1, on the reverse strand, counting down.
TGAATAAAACAATTTCTGTACTAAAGCAGAAATTACAAAGAAAGCAAAATTTACGTAATTATCTTTATAAGCCCTTCACACGTTTATTAACTACTACTCAAATGTGTTTGAATCTTAAAATGCGTTTATATTAAATACGATTTTGTGAATATATGCAAGTTTCCGTTCGCAACATGGAAATTAATCGTACATACAAATTTTCATTTTCTTTATAAAAATTCTTGAGTGAAAAATCATTTATATATATATAGCTGCACAAAAAACCTTTTTATTCATTATAATATTTAATAAATATTTCGGTGATAACTTGTAATGTAAATTAAGATAATATTCTTAAATATATTATCTTATATAATGTTTCTTATAAGTTCAATAACTACTCATATACTACTCAATATATAGTGTAAAACTGGTGTTATTATTTTTATCGTGCTTCATATGGCTATCTCAACAAAAATAAACATTTCAAACTTCCGTTATACGAGGTTACCAGAAGATCGCCAATAAAAACACCAAATCGCCAGCTCCATTACCTCCGCACGAACGGCGGAGCAGGAAAACTAATTAATGGCCATCTCGCGGGGCGAAGGTTGCCAGATTTTGAGAAGCCCCATTATCAAGTGTGTCAAATTTCTGCAAGAAGTTGCGGCAAGAACGGAGTTTTTATAGTCGGGCGTGTAAATGATTTGCCCTGTAATATGATCATCGATACAGGAGCCAATGTGACCATCATCCGGAAAGATCTAGCTCAGCGGCTAAAAGAAAAGCTCCTCTGGACTCCGCCCCGTGTTATCTTTCAAAACGTGACCGGGGATAAGATCGACATACATGGAAGAATGAAATTGAAAATAAAGTTTGGGAACGCCGCTTACCATCATACAGTCTATGTGGCCGATATTTCAGACCCTTTCATACTCGGACTGGACTTTTTAAAAGAGCATGGATTTACACTGGACTTTAAGAAGAATGAGTTACGCTCTGCTCAAGAAGATGTCACTATTTTCAAACTTGGAAATGAGTCCGGGTCTATTCAACGGATCACAGCCAAGGCAGATGTTATCATCCCTCCTCGGACCGAAATGATGATACCTGGATTAACTGAGAACGAAAGTAGTTTTCAATGTGGCTTGGTTGGATATCCTAAGAAGAGCCCAAAAGGAGTGCTAATAGCATCAGCGCTGGTAGATCTGTCGAGAGATGTGATACCCGTAAGGATGGTGAATGTAAGTGAAAAGTCTAGAATTATCCAGAAGGGTGAAGTGCTTGCTACCTGTGCTCCAGTCACCTGTGTTTGCAAAGACCCGAGCTTGACGTTGTCGGAGCCGTCTACAAGTTTAACACCTGAAATTGGACGAAATGAGAATTTATCTCCTGAGCAGAGACATGCCGCAGAAAGACTGTTACAGGAATTTAAGGATGTGTTTTCACAAAACGAGAATGATATAGGTCGCACTTCTCTGACACGTCATAGAATTGATACTGCCGACCATCCACCGATTAAACAACATCCAAGACGCTTGCCGTTCGCAAAACAAGAAGAGGTTTCTAAGCTCTTACGAGAGATGCAGGATAGTGACATCATCGAACCGTCATCAAGTCCGTGGGCCTCTCCCATCGTGTTGGTCCGAAAGAAAGATGGCTCCACAAGATTTTGTGTGGATTATCGTAAACTTAACGATATCACGGAGAAGGACAGCTATCCTCTACCAAGAATAGACGATACGCTAGATACTCTTTCAGGGCATAAATGGTTTTCCACACTGGATTTTGAAGAGTGGATATTGGCAAGTAGAGATCCATCCTGATGACAAAGAGAAGACCGCATTTACTACTGGACAAAGACTTTGGCAATTCAAAGTTATGCCGTTCGGGCTCTGCAATGCTCCAGCAACGTTCGAGCGCCTCATGGAGACAGTGTTAAAAGGTCTGACTTTTGAAGCTTGTCTCATCTACCTAGATGACGTCATCATTGGTGGCCGCACGTTTGAAGAACATCTAGAGAATATTCGGAAAGTGTTAACGAAACTAAGAGCGGCGAATTTAAAGCTGAACCCTTTGAAATGCAAGTTCTTCCAACGAGAAGTAAACTATTTAGGACACATCATCTCAGCTGAAGGTGTTCGAACAGATCCTGAAAAAGTGTCTGCAGTAAAGCACTGGAAACGTCCGGAAAATGTCCATCAGTTGCGAAGCTTTCTGGGACTATGTACTTATTACAGAAAGTTTGTACAGGGGTTCTCCAACATCGCAAGACCCTTGCATAGGCTCACTGAAAGCAAACAGAAGTTTCTATGGACACAAGAATGCGACAATTCCTTCCAGCGGCTGAAAGAAGCTCTCACATCCTCTCCAGTCCTTACCTATCCAGACCCCGACAAACAATTCATTGTGGACACGGATGCCAGTCAGGAAAGTGTCGGCGCTGTACTTTCCCAAGAAATAGATGGCCAAGAACGAGTCGTAGCATACTGGAGCAAATGTTTATCGAAACCAGAGCGGAATTATTGCGTCACTCGTAAGGAGTTATTAGCTATAGTGATAGCCATAGAACACTTCCATCACTATCTCTATGGCAGGAAATTTCTCCTTCGTACTGATCACGCATCCTTAACATGGCTGATGAATTTTAAGAACCCAGAGGGCCAAGTAGCCAGATGGATACAACGACTCCAGGAATACGACTTTGACATCAGACATCGTAAAGGTTCATCGCATGGAAATGCTGATGCCTTATCAAGAAGACCGTGTCCCGAAAGTTGTCGCTATTGTTCCAGAGCGGAGAACAAGTATAATCCCGAACATGTCATACGCCAGACGAAGACTTCACTATCAACGCCACCAGATCCCTGGAGTGATGAGAAGATTCGAGAAGATCAAATGGCAGACTCTGACATCAAACCAATCTTGGAGTTATTGGAATCTTCTAGCACGAAGCCCAGTTGGAAAGACATCTCGACTTATAGTCCTACGACGAAGCAATATTGGGCTCTTTGGAACTCCCTCCACGTCAGTAATGGTGTCCTGTACCGAAAATTCGAATCGGAAGATGGGAAGACATCTCGGTGGCAGTTGGTACTTCCTCGATCTCGAATCCCAGAGGTCCTCGAAGAATTACATGGCAGTCCCACCGGAGGCCATTTTGGAATCATGAAAACATTACATAGAGTCCGAGAGCGCTTCTTCTGGGGAAAAACGAGAGCTGACGTCGAACAATGGTGCAGATCTTGCGATGCATGTGCAGCTCGGAAAGGACCAAAGAAACGTAGCCGAGGAAGACTACATCTCTACAATGTAGGAGCACCTTTCGAACGCATCGCCCTTGACATCCTAGGTCCTCTGCCAAGAAGTGCTGGTGGCAACAAATACCTCCTTGTTGTCATGGACTATTTCACGAAATGGCCTGAAGTCTATGCCATCCCTGATCAAGAAGCTTCTACGGTTGCGGATGCCTTGGTACACCAGTGGATATCAAGGTATGGAGTCCCCCTTCAAATGCATTCTGACCAGGGGAGAAATTTCATCTCTGCTGTGATTGAGGGTCTCTGTCAACTTCTCGGAATGGACAAAACTAGGACGACGCCTTTACATCCACAATCGGATGGCATGGTTGAGAGATTTAATCGTACCATCTTCAACAATCTCTCACTGCTAGTCTCAAGAAACCAACAAGACTGGGACCAAAAACTTCCCTTGTTTCTTCTCGCCTATCGCAGCGCCGTCCATGAAACAACCGGCTATTACCCGTCTCAGATGCTTTTCGGTCGTGATCTTCGTCTACCTTGTGATCTGATTTTTGGTCGCCCTCCAGATGCGCCTTCATCGCCAGACGGATACGTGCAGAATCTCCAGGCACGATTTGAAGACGTCCACAACTTGGCTCGAGAGCGGATCAATATACAGACGGAGAAGATGAAGACCAGGTACGACACGAAAGCCACGGGACATCAATTTAAAGTAGGTGACAAGGTTTGGTTTTATAATCCGACTCGACGCAAAGGACTTTCTCCCAAACTACAATCGCACTGGGACGGTCCTTACACAGTCCTAAACAGACTGAACGATGTCGTGATTCGGATCCGAAAGTCACCAAATTCGAAGCCTAGAGTCGTTCATTACGACAGGCTGGCTCCATACTATGGCCATAGTACTTAGTTCATTAATTATAAATAGTGTAATGTAAATAATGTAAATTAGTATGACCATGGTCTTGTAATAATTTCTTTTGCTTAGCATTATCATTATTAATGTTATTATTATTTAAATACTTGTATGTAATGATGTCTATGCTTTAATTTAATTTTTTTTAAATAAGTGTATATTTTGTATAATTCAGCATTATGAATGTGTTTAATTGTTATTTTGCATGTTTGCATTAAGTGTTTTGAATAGTATAGCATTTGTTGGCAACGGGTTTGCTTTCCGATCAAGGGTTGAACTGCCCGGGACGTGCAGTCCTTGAGAGGGGGGCAATGTTATGAATTTTGTATATATCTGTAAATATTCCATTTGTTTAAATTTATTTTATTTTATTATTGTGAAAATTGCAGTATTATTAATGTATTTCCTATTGAGCATCATGTAACTCAATGCTAAAGGCCTCAGATGGTTTGCAAGGAAAACAACCTTACACCCTCATCTTTATAATGGAAGTCTATGGAAAAATCGCCAAGGAATGGGTTTATCGCCAAGTTGGCGATGGTTTTGGCGACTTATTTTTGTCGCCAAATTTGGCGATATATCGCCAAATGTCGCCAAGTTGGCGACTTTTTGTGCAACCCCCCCCCCTTATACATTTACATTGGGATCCTTTCACGTTTGGAGTACTCTATCGAGAGTTGAAGGACCTTCTGGTAATTTCTAGCATTAGAAAGCCCTGGAATAATCTGGAAAGATCTCTGAAGTCTATATAAGGGACCTCCACCAGTTCAGTGAGTTAGTTGTCTGTCAACTGCGATTGAATTCATACGAGAGGCTTTGCATTGAGAACTGTGTTACTCAGATTGATTTTGTCGTTGATACGTCGTATTGAACACATTGTTTCTGTGTGAAATTTTGCTGCGCTTTTATTGGATTTGAAGATTACTGAATATCTTGTAATTTTCAGAAGATATTTGTGATCGTATTGCACTGTTTATAGTGAATAAAGCCTTTTGGTTGTTCTTATATATTGGCATCAGTCCTTTCGAACCCCGAGCTCACAACAATATTTTTTAAATGTTTAATATTTTTTAATATTTTTTAAAAATAATTAGAAGTATCCTAGATACTTCTAATTATTTATTAAAATATTATGATTAATATTAATAATTATTCTAATTATTAATATTAATCATAGCATTGGTATCATTTGTGCAAAATCCGTGGGCAATAAACGAATGATGATTATTATAATAAATAAAAAACAAAAAATTACATTCAAATATAACTGCTCTCTCTCTAAGTGTTTAACTATTTTAAGTCATATGGGTTGAATAAATTTTAACATATATAGGGTAGATGTGCCAGTAATGGACACCCTTAAGGCTGCTCGTCAGTAAACTTCCCGATTACCCTCGCTAATATTAATCCAATGGGCGTAGGATGCATTCGTATTTTTAAAATATCTCCTCGGGAAATTAATATTTTTAACTTCTGTTACCTGTGTACTGTTCTTAAAGAATGTCTCTTTTTTTCTTAGTTATCAAAATATTTCTAAACTATATGCTTAATTTATATTTTTATGTGTTAAAATCTTAGCGAAACTGAATAAGATTTTAATATTTCATATAAAATTAAGTATATATTTTAGAAAAAAATTGACAACTAACAGAAAAAGAGACATTCTTTAAGAACAATACAAAGAATACAGAAGTTAAAAATATTAATTTTCCGAGGAGATATTTTAAAAATACGAATGCATCCTATGCCCATAGGAATAACATTAGCGAGGGGAACCGGGAAGTTTACTGACGAGCAGCCTTAAGGAATTTCTTTAAAAAATATTTTTTAATTAATAGTTATAATTGTTATATTCCAAATTTTTTTAATATTATATTAATCTACCAACAATATTTAACTATGCTCATAGTCACATTTCCCAATGTGAATCGAAATTTAATTGTAAATAACAGAAATAAATCAAAACACCCTAAATTCCAGTAATGGACACCCCACGAAAAATAATAGATAATTGATATTATGATTGTATTTAAAACTAGAATTTAAAGAAAGCATATTAATGAAATAAAAAACTGAATTTTTATTGGTTATTTTTTTATAAACCAAAAATGTTGAAGGTGGCCCATTACTGGAAGGCGGTCCATTACTGGCACATCTACCCTATATATAGTTACTTTCGTGTGTTTTGGAAAAATGTTGAAGAATAAAATATTTTTATTTAATTTCATTTTGTTTGTGTATTATTATTCCAATTGTTTATTCATTAATTACACTTTTTAACTTGAATGCACAGTCAAGAAGAAGATTTGAAATTTAATTACTGATTAATAATACAGTATAGAACCATTTATCCAGAATGGTTGGGACCAGATATATTCCGGATAACTGGTTGGACGTTAAAGCAACATCCATTTGATGAGATTTGTAGAATATATGTGGCTGTAACATTCTTACTGATTTCAATTTTTTATATTACTCTGATTAAGGCTCAGATCCTATCAAAATCAAAGATTAATCAGTTTTAAAGAAGGCAATACCTGGGAAACAATAATACTGCATAAAATTCAAAATGCCCATGCTCAATATCTAACTACTAAATATGCTTTCATTTCAAATCCTAGATATTGATCAAGTTGTACTATCTATAATCTGGTAATCTATCAAGCAATGCACATGTCAAACTGGCACTGCATGGCACTTTTTTTCTGGAAAAATTCTGAAATCTGTCAGTTGGAAATATCATTCCGGATAACTGGATTCCGGATAAATGGTTCCATACTGTACATTAATTTTAATTTAATAGCTAAGGTATATAAACAAACCTGCCACTGACAGATTTTATTATTTTTTCTACCACTATTTCCAAATCAATCTACCCCAAAAATTTGTAAGAATCTGCGATGAAGGTCATTGTTTTGAAATAGTGGTGGAACCAATGAACTAGTATGCCTGTTTATGAAATGTATTAAAAAACTGCTTCTGATTTATATTAGGTAAATTACTTCTGTTTGTATATAATAACAGATAAGACTTCTATATAAGTAAATAAGTATTGAAAAAATTGGTTGTGTGTGCCTTTATAACAAAGAAGTATAAAAAATTCTTTAATTTCATATATGTAATTTCCTACTCCTACTAAATCAGACTGCTTTTGTTAATAAATATTTTTGTATTTCTAGTAATCTGCTTAATGACCTGCTCAATAGCGCAAAACTTTTTAACACATTTTCTGATTCATTTTTAAATGCAAAGACATAAAATTGGCGGCCTGACCATGGAAGCAATTTGTAATCAAAATGAGTTTTCCATTTTTCGATAAATAAATTACTTATCGAGTTACAAGCGATTTGTTTCATGTGACGACATGTTTTATACTTTCTCTGGCTGTCACGTACAGAAATCCAGTTCAAAATGGTAACTTTGACAGTATTTTCTGAAAGATCTTTTGCGTTTACCAAAAAAATGGAAAACGTGTTTTAATTACATAAGTTTCTGAATAACAATAATTGCCAATTTACGAACAAAAATGAATTAAAAAATATGTCGTAAAGTAGACAGTTTGAATTTGAGAAAAAACAACCTTAATAAAAAAAAAAAAGAGAGAGAGAGAGAGAGAGAGATTAATAACAAATGTTGAAATAAAATCTAACTGTTGAAAAATTTTTTAAATATTGCATTTTGCATATGAAAGATAATATAAATGTTAAAATAGCAATGAAGGTCGATGCATTTTTTTTCTTGGGGGCCCATTTTGTGAAAAGTAAAGGTTATTTTTGTGAAAAATAACATTTTGAAACGAAAGTTGAAATCCAGTTAATCAAATTCGAAACAAACATTTATAAGCAAAAACTTTTTTAAAGTCCTTTTGCTGAATTTCTTCTCTCTGGTGAACTTGTTTGTTTACAAATTACACATTTCAAAACATCACAAAATAATAAATAAATAATAAATAGTAAGCTTTAATGAAATAGAATTTTGTGAAGGACACCATTTTATTAAATTGATTTTTTTGAAGGGGCCCATTTTATTAAATTGATTTTTGTGAAGGGGCACTTAAATAGGCCCCACATTTTTCCTGTTTCGCCCCTGCAACAGATAACATTTTGAAAGTTTCTGCTGATCATCTCTGTACAGCTCTGGCACTTGATATAAAGTTGAATTTCCTGCAAGTTTTATTTAAGTCATTCTTTCTATTTTGTTTACAGTTGAAAATTTGCCTTTTCATTAGAGTTATATATACATAAATTAGAAATAAGTTGTATTAATGACTCTTTTGACTTTTAGAACTTTCAATCCCTTTTTTAATAAAATGGAAGGAATAAATAAGTATTAATTGTTTACATATAAATATTAAGGTGGGAGGAGAATATTGAAATGGTGATCAAAAGCTTTCTACAAGTTAATATTTAAGCATTTTATTTCTTACAGATATATTAATGCACTTTATTCTTTGATTTTTCATAAAAATCTTAAATTAACATGATAATTTAAATTTTTGTCCCAATGATAGACTACAAAAAAAATAATAATAAATAATTCTACTTATTTTGTTTGACTTACAAAAATAAATATTAGAAATGAAAAAAAATTCTTTATTATCTGTTTTTAAATTGCAAATTTAAGAAATGAAATTTAAAAAGAAAGCCAGTTAATGTTATTCATTTTTACAAAGAATAGTTTTGAAAAACTTGTTTTTTAGTGGGAAGGGGTATTCAATAATGACAATGACAATAATGCTTAAAAAAAAAAAAAAAAAAAAAAAAAAAAAAAAAAAAAAAAAAACTACTTCGACAAAACTTAGCTGAGTAATCAGTACAGCTCCAGTTTGTTGGCATATATTGATTTATGAATATTGCTAATGAATTTAAAGTATCCTGAATTTGTTAAACTATATCATACGTTTTAAGCACAGGTTTAATATTTTGATAAATTCTAATTAGGAAAAATGAAGAAATAATATGAAATTTAAATATTAACAGTGAATAAAACAATTTCTGTACTAAAGCAGAAATTACAAAGAAAGCAAAATTTACGTAATTATCTTTATAAGCCCTTCACACGTTTATTAACTACTACTCAAATGTGTTTGAATCTTAAAATGCGTTTATATTAAATACGATTTTGTGAATATATGCAAGTTTCCGTTCGCAACATGGAAATTAATCGTACATACAAATTTTCATTTTCTTTATAAAAATTCTTGAGTGAAAAATCATTTATATATATATAGCTGCACAAAAAACCTTTTTATTCATTATAATATTTAATAAATATTTCGGTGATAACTTGTAATGTAAATTAAGATAATATTCTTAAATATATTATCTTATATAATGTTTCTTATAAGTTCAATAACTACTCATATACTACTCAATATATAGTGTAAAACTGGTGTTATTATTTTTATCGTGCTTCATATGGCTATCTCAACAAAAATAAACATTTCAAACTTCCGTTATACGAGGTTACCAGAAGATCGCCAATAAAAACACCAAATCGCCAGCTCCATTACCGGAGATGACGTCAAAAACATGGAAAAAACATGGACTCACGTGACTCGTTGCCATCTACTGGAATGATCTATAAGGTTTTTCATTTTTACATAAATGGGATGCATTTGGCACTGCAGTCGATCGCTTCCTGAGGATGATCTTTCCAAGACGGTCACGTCGCGAAAATCGGCTTAAACTGCCAAATTTGACAGCATTTTCTGAATTATCTTTAATCATAAACTGTTGAACTTTTTTGTGTGTTCGAGATTCAGAATCACTCAATTTGAACTTCTGGGGTGTTTTAATAGAAATAAAGCTTATTTTTAGTCAAAAAGTTACATAAACATAAAACAATCTTTTTCGTCAATATTTTTAAATGTTATTGAAATAAAATAACACAGGTCTTTTTAAGCTAAAAAAATTTATAATGCAGATTTAATAAGCATATATCATGTTTTATACAATAAAACATTATTATTAATACATTGTATAATAATGTAATACATTGCATTAATGGAACCTGTGTACAAGGTCGCCCATATGGGGGGGCAAGGGGGGGCTTGAGCCCCCCCCTAGATTTTGGTTTTGTCAAATTTTTTTAATATAAATCAGTTGCAAGATATGAAAATGTATCTTGTATGAACAAAGCATAATAAAATATGACTCGACAACATCAGAAGGCACCGGAAGAAATATCCGTTTTAGACGGGTTTCCGTCTTAGCAGGTATAATTGTTGGGAATTCATTTTGTCACAACCCTATTTTTTTTCTTTTAAAGCTGGATTCTGTTTTAGACAGGTTCTGTTTTCATAAGTTTTTAATTAGTCCTTTCCAATAGTCTGCTTCTAACAAAGAGAAAAACCACAAGATAGGAAACAAATTCCGTTTTAGACGATTTTTATCTTAGCTGTTGTTACTGTGTAGTTTTTTCCTACAAGACGGTAACACTTTTTCTGCATAAGGAAGGATTTTGTTATAGACAGGATCTATTTTCACAGGTAAAATTGATTTTGCATGAACAAAACGCGGAGAAATTAGAGAGAGATTTAATAATAAGATGTGAACGGTACAGTGCAATTTTTAATTGAAAAATTCTTTTTCCCGAATCTAATAAAGATTAGAATCCTGAATGTGTCAGATTGTACGCAGCCCGAACTCGAAAATTCTATCTTAAGTCTACAGAACAAGACAAAATAATTTTCGTCGACTTCTTGTAAATCACACTTTCCTGGTCTATGTGAAACAATGTGGTCAGAAAAGTATAAGTCCACACTATATTTCTCTAATTGTTTTGCCACTGTTAAAGAAAATCTCTGTAATCTTTCTCTAGACAATAGTACGAACCAAGAAACACGCTCACAAGCCATTCATTTAGATGCTGCAACGTCATAAAGTTTATTGTACATCTCAAAATAATTTCTCGATATTTTTTCTATCTGGAGCCAGTTGTAAACATATTACAATCTGTAGATTAAGATTTGCATTCGGTTTATCAGAACATAAAGATGGAACTTCTTGAGATTTTTCTTATGCACAGAATGGAATCAGAAGTAGAATTTTCAGAAATTTTCATGGAGCTAATGGAGAATTGTTATTGTAAGAAATCGAAATCAAAATGTTTAGAACGTCTACCGTTAGAATCTTATCGTTCGAACCTTCCTATGGCCACTCCTCTTGAATATTACAGAGCAGCATTTCTAAATCCATATTTAGACTCTTTAATTATATCACTTGAGTCAAGATTTTTGAATCGAAATGAAACGTCATTCAAAGCAATTTTACTTCATCCCAATATGATGAAAAATATGAAAAAAAATGTTTTTGTCAAAGAAATCAAGGAGCTATCTCATTTTTATAATATTGAGAATTTGGAGTCGGAAGCAAGAACATGGCTTGATTTGTGGAAAAGAATGCAAAAGAACTAGTCGGATGTGCCAATCCCAAAACTTTCTTCTATCTCAGTCATGTTAATACTTCAAAATTCGCTATCACATCGCCAATAAAATCAATATTTTTCGTCATTCTGTTGCACGTCAGTTGCTTGCGAATCGTCGGATTACAGGGATGCGAACAACCGGTGTATACTAAACTACTAAAGTCCTTCTGGCCTGAGCCGACAGGAACAAATAGCCTCCCTATTCCTTGGTTTTACGATTTTAGCTAATTTTACTGGAAAACACGAAGGTAAAATGCGTGGAACCTAAATAAAGAAGATTCAATCCCAGTTTTCGTCAACATTGAATTTCAATGAGGATATCGCCAAATTAGTTCTCTACAGCCAAGTTGGCTTCATTTATGGCAACTTATTTTGGTCGCCAAATTTGGCGATATTCCGCCAACTGTCGCCAAGTTTAGCAAGAATTTGACGTTGGCGAATATAAATAAATAGTGATAAGCATGTAATAGGATTAATGGTTACAACAATGAAAGAAAATTTGCCGAAACCATGTTAACTAAAACTCATAAATTAAACCCGCTTATGGATGAATTCTGCTGTCTTGTTTGAAAATGTTAGCCACCCTAAAATTTCAAACCGCTATATCTCAGCTATTTTTTAAAATAGAGGCAAAACAAAAATTGCTCCGGATCAAGGCCGAACATTTAACGAAAAAAAGTTTTAGGATTTCTAATTTTTTTGAATTTGCACATCTTTTTGAATTTGAAATCTTTAAATGGCTATCACAGCGCTCCCTTTCGTCGGAATATCCCCAAATTCTAATAGAACCTGCTTGCCATAGCCAAAAACATAGAAAAAAAAATTGGTTCAATTTGAAGTATAACTTTATACACTCTTCGATGATACAACAGTGAAAATGGAACAAAAATATCGATCACAGCGCCCCCTTTCGTCGAAATATCCCCAAATTCCGATAGAACCTGCTTGCCATAGACAAAAACCTAGAAAAAAAAATGTGGTTCAATTTGAAGCATAACTTCATACACTTTTAGATGGTACAATGAAGACACACAGACGGACGGACGGACAGACAGACAGACATTTTGTAAAAACATGTTTTTCGAAATCTCTGACCCTTAAAACGTGTAAATCCGTCAAAAACCGGAAGTCGAAAAAAATTTCGATTACAATACTTTCTTCTATTATAGATAGAAGAAAGTAAATGTACTGCAAAATCTGTTTTTTTTTTAATAGTGGTGCAAATAGGATAGAAAAATAGTCTCCCGTGGCAGCCCTGTATATGTCATCTGTTTACAGACTATGTTTAATGTGGGAGTGGATAAAACAGATTTCATGCACCTTCTCAATGGACTATATTATTTCTTTTCAAAATGGACTTTGTCTACTATGGTTGTGAGCCCCTTATTCAGTACCCTCAGGTCAGTGGTGATGGAGATTATGTTCCGAATTGTCTGAAAATTTAAGGCATTTGGTTCCGAAAATTCGAACATAAAAAATGTCACGGAAGAATATCACAAATTTTGACAAATGATCATAGAAAACACCAATTTCGTCAATCGTTCGCAGAAAAAAATCGCTAATTTCGTCAAAGGATCACGGGAAAAAGACGAATTTCGTCAAAAGATCGCGATAAAAACGCAAATTTCGTCAAGGAATCGTGGAGAAAACGTAAATAAGAATCGTGGAAAAAATGAAAATTTTGTCAAAGAATCGTGAAAAAACACAAATTTCCTCAAAAAGTATCGCGAAAAAAACGCAAATTTCTTCAAAGAATCGCGGGAAAAAACTCAAATTTCGTCAAAAAATCGCGAAAAAAACGAAATTTCGTCAAAGAATCGTGGGCAAAACGCAAAATTTCTAAAGGAATCGCAGAAAAACGCAAATTCGTTTAAGGATCACGAGAAAAATGCAAATTTTGTCCAATAGCGGAAAAAACGCAAATTTCGTGAAAGAATCGCAGAAGAAACACAAATTCCGTTAAAGATTCGTAGAGAAAAACGCAAATTTCGTCAAAAGATTGCGGAAAAAGAAACTCAAATTTTGTCTAAGAATCGCGGAATAAAACGAAATTTCGTCAAAGAATCGCGAAAAAAAAAACGCAAATTTATTCCAATATTTGTGGAAAAAACGAAAATTTAGTCAAATATTTGTGGAAAAAACGCAAATTTCGCCAAAGGATCGCGAAAAAATGCAAATTTCGTCAAAAGATCGCGGGAAAAAACTCAAATTTTGCCAAAAGATAATAAAAAAACGCAAAGTACCTTAAATATTTACTAAAATGTATGATAGCTTTGGTGGAAGTTGAGATTTTTCTCAGCCCCCCCCTAAATTTAATCATATGGGCGCCCTTGCCTGTGTATAACGGAAGCTAGGTTGAAATGGGAAATTTCGTGGTCTCAGGGAAATAACGCACTTTCTAAGATAAAAACCTGTCTTAAATGGGATATGTTTCCGGGTTTTATTCCACCTTAGCAAGTTACCTTATATTTTGAAAAAAATTCGTAAATAAACTTTATATATACTGATAACTTTATATATCTGAAATGCTTCCACAAACTTAGGGGGATGATAGTACTCATCAAGACGAACAAAAAATGCAATGGAACATGGGGTCGCAAATGACGTTTAAGGGGTGAAAATCGCAAAACTAATAAAAATATCAAAATCTCGCATGCTGCTTTTCTGCAGAACTGGCTGTAGCACGAAGCTGGTTTTCCTTTCACTTTCATTGGCGCACCCACGGGGCTAAGGGGGCTGAAGCCCCCCCCCCAGACCCTGAAACTTAAGATGAAGTAACTATGTAACGTTTTCTATAAAATTATAAAAAAAAATTTGTTTGTTTTTGTTTTTTTAAGGTTTTTAGAAAATGTTTAAAACCTTTGTATCTCATTTCATCTTTATTCTCAAATCGTTTTCGAAATACGTTAAGCGTAAAGACTTATAGCGGTACTCTGATTCTCTCAGTTCTGAGTACTCATCCATCATCCTAGAGATATCTCTAGGGGGCGTTGATTCAAGTCCAAACGAGGGTGGTATTTCGTCTGCGTTGTACATCTGTGTAGTGGACAATACGACCCATTCAAGGTCGATAAACGATTGGCACTATCCATTTTGCTAAACATTGAAGTGGGGTGCTGGAGAAATGGCAGCCTCACACTAAAAACCTTTTATTACTCTAGCACAAATGAGGTATAAAACGATTGGCCCTATCCAGTTCGTAAAACATTGAAGTGGGGGGGGGGGGCTGGAGAAATGGCAACCCCACACTAAAACCTTTTTATTACTCTAGTACAAATGAAGTGCAAACGAAAAGATTGTTGGTATAAACGATTGGCCCTATCCATTTTGTAAAACATTGAAGTGGGGGGGGGGGGGGCTGGAGAAATGGCAGCCCCACACAAAAACCTTTTTATTACTCTAGTACAAATGAGGTGCAAACGAAAAGATTGTTCGTACAAACGGTGTATAAATTATTGGTACTATCCATTTTCTAAAACATTGCAGTGGGAGGGCTGGAGAAGCGGCAGCCCTACACTAAAAATCTTTTATTACTCTAGTACAAATGAGGTACGAACGAAAAGATTGTTGGTACAAACGAGGTATAAACGATTGGCACTATCCATTTCGTAAAACATTGAGTTGGGCAGCTGCCTTTTCTCCAGCCCCCCCCCCCCCTACAAAAAACCTTTTATTACCCTAGTACAAATGAGGTACAAATGAAATGATTGTTGGTACAAACGGTATAAACGTTTGGCACTATCCGTTTTGTAAAACATTGAGGTGGGGAGGGGGACTGGCCGTTTCTCCAGCCCCCCCCCCCCCTAAAAAACTTTTATTACTCTAGTACAAATAAGATACAAACGGGTACAAACGAGGTATGAACGATTGGTAATATTTTCAAAAACATGTGAGTGGTGGTGGTGGTGGGGGGGGGGGGGCTGGCGAAATGCACCTCTATTTTATTAGTACTTCTGGTTATACACTTTTTTTTTTTTTTTTTTTTTTTTTAGCATCATTCGTGTTAAAACGTATAAAAAAATAGCCATAGTTTTAAATTTTATATTTGGAGAATTTATATCATCAAAGCTCAAGAAAATCATCTAAGATTAGAATAATTCATCAGCACTTCATCACTAGAATGGTAAGCATACATATTAATTTCTTTCTAAGGATAATTATTACACTAGTATATTCGTAAGCATAAAGTTTCAAATTTATTAATAGATAAGAGAGGGCATATCCCGCGGTCTGCCCCTCCCTCCTGTGCCGAACAAGGTACTAATTTACTGAATCATGGACATAAACAAAAATAAAAAAGGCTAAGACAAAATTGCAATGAATCGGTAAAGAGTTCTGTTTTATACGGGTTTTTGCTTTAGCAGGTAAACTTTCAAGGTGTTTCTTTTGCTGAGACCATGGAATGTTTGTGATCAAGACAATATTACGTTATAGACAAGTTTCATTTACACAAGTTAAACGGTATGGGGTTATTTACACAAGTTTTACGTATACAGTTTAACAGTGTAAATGAAACCTGTCTATAACGGAATAGTATCTTAATCGCAAACATTCCATGGTCCCATCGAAAGAAACACCTTTACAGTTTACCAGCTAAGACGAAAACCTGTCTAAAACGGAATTTCTCAGCGATTTATTGCAATTCCGTCAGTATTTTTTACTGTTTTTCTATCCATTGTATCCAAGTCAAAGAAGACTCCATATTATAAAATTGACTTGTTTTCCTTTTCACAATAGATGTAAATTGTCATGTTAACGGTTTTTAGCTCACAGGCTATCAAAGCCTGAGAGCTAATGACCGCCGGTTCTGTATGTACGTAACGCGATAACTCTTGATAGAACTAACCGCTTTGCTTCAAATTTTGTTTATAGGTTCATTGTGATAAGGCGCTTCCCTGATTAGTTTTGGGGGTTCATTAGTTAATTATAAGGGGGTACGGGGGCTGATCCCCCTGTTAGTATATTGTCAATTTCTTTATTTTTCGAGGGTTTATTTCAAATTCTTTGAAATAAGAGTATAACATACAATTAGTGTGAATAGCCTGTGAGCTCAATGCCCTCAGTTTAACTGGGCAGTTTTCTCTTTATTTATTAGCTCACAAGCGATCAAAGCCTGAGAGCTAATGTGCCCACAGGTTCTGTATGTACCTAAGTATGTATGTACGTAACGCGATAACTCTTGATAGAAATATCCGATTTGCTTCAAATTTTGAATATAGGTTCATTCTGATAAGGTGCTTTCCTGATTAGTTTTGGGAGTTCATTGGTTAAGTATAAAGGGGGAGGGAACAGGGACTAATCCCTCCCCCTTAATTTATAAAAATGGATTTTTCATGTAGAATTATACGATTTGCTGCAAATTTGGTATATCTGTTTATTCTGATATTAGATTTGGAAATTCATTGGTTAAGTATAAAGGGTGGGAATTAGGGAGATAATCCCCCCCCCCTTAATTTAGCTAAATGGGAATATCATGCAGAATTATTCTTTGAAATAAGAGTATAATATACGCAATCAGTGTGAATAGCCCCGTGAGGTCAATGCCATCAGTTTAACAGGGCACTTTTCTTTTCTTTTCTTTTTTTAATTAAAAAAAGTTTTAAAAATGAATTGAATGCTCATAATATTAATTAATTAATAGAAGAATAGTTTTCTCCCTGTAAATACACAGCGGCAAAAAAACATTGATACTGAAAAATAAATAAGTAGATAACATTTTCTGTCATTCATATCTAAGTTCTATTTATAGTATCAGGCTAACTATTTTATTATAAAATTATATTCCTCTGTTTTCTTCACAAAATGTTTCATTCTGTTCATTTATGATAAATAATATACGTTTTAGCATATGTTCAAATTCAAGCGATATCGAATTACTGATGATAAAGCAGAGACACACAAGAGCAGTCATCGTAATTTCATTACGTTGCTGCACTACAACGAATACAATACTATTACATTACATAAAATATTATATTACAGAATATGTCAGCTTTATATCGTAAAATAAGCATTTTTGTAACATTTTTCAGTAATCGTAAAGTGTAAAGGAAAAAAGGAAAATATCTGCACATATCCATAAATAATTAACAAATTTTGTATCACTGATGGATATCAGAAGTGATTATAGTAAATTTCAGCTACTGTTGCAGTGCGCAAATGCAGATGGTCACTTGATCACCGACTCGTGAGTGTCATGCAAATGCATTAGAAGTCTGCACAGGCCAGAATTTCGAGGCCAGGCCCGAACGAAATCTATCTTGCCCGTTGCAAAAGTTAAAAGTTTGGCCTGGCAAGTACAAAAATCAAAGAAAACAGGCCCGACCCGGCCAGTGACAAAATCAGTTAAATCATGGCCTATCCAGTCCGCTCAATTTGTATTAAAAAAATTCCGATTTTACTCAACATAAAATTAAGATTCTTTTAAAGAATATTGCATACTTATTTTTGGAAAAATTTTACAATATATTTTAACTTATTATATGTTTACAAGACAGAAAAAACAGAATAGCAACATTAATGATTACTCAGATTTTTCAGCCTTCAAATAAAGATTGAATCTAAGAATTAATGTAGTCTAGAATAAAAGAGAAAAAGAGGGTTAAAAAATCATAACTTTTAAGCTGTAAAAAAAAGTAGATTTTTGAAAATATTTCTTCGATATTATATTGCAAATTATTATTAATTATAGATAATATTACAAAAAAATCTACTTTTGTCAGTCGGTTGCGGAAAATTACTTCCGAATTTCAACAAACGATCGTAGAAAAGAGTCGCGAATTGCGTCAAAAGATCGCAAAAAAAAAAAATAGAAAATTTCGTCGATCAGTTGCCATAAAAAAAAAACGTGAATTTCGACAAATGGTGGGAAAAAATTGGTCAGCGATCGGAATTTCGTCAAAAATTGTGCAAAAAATAGCAATTTTTGTCAGTTGATTGCGGAAAAAGACTCCCGAATGTCAACAAACGATCGTAGAAAAGAGTCGCGAATTGCGTCAAAAGATCGCAAAAACAAATAGCAAATTTCGTCGATCAGTTGCCAAAAAAAAAACGTGAATTTCGACAAATGGTGGGAAAAAATTGGTAAGCGATCGGAATTTCGTCAAAAATTGTGCAAAAAAATAGCAATGTTTGTCAGTTGATTGCGGAAAAAGACTCCCGAATGTCAACAAACGATCGTAGAAAAGAGTCGCGAATTGTGTCAAAAGATCGCAAAAACAAATAGCGAATTTCGTCGATCAATTGTCACAAAAATCGTGAATTTTGACAAATGGTGGAAAGAAATTCGTCAACGATCGGAATTTCGTCAAAGATTGTGCAAAAAAGTAGCAATTTTTGTCAGTTGGTTGCGGAAAAAGACTCCCGAATGTCAACAAAAGATCGTAGAAAAAAGTCGCGAATTTTGCCAAAGGATGGCGAAAACAAGTAGCGAATTTCGTCGATCGGTTGAAAAAAAATGTCGCGAATTCAGACAAATGGTCGAAAAAATCAATTCCGTCAATGATTCACAGAAAATAGCGAATTTTCGAAAATTATCGCCAAAAAAAAGAAAAAGAAAAAAAGAAACAATCACGAAAAAAAAGTCGTGAAATTCAATCGGTTACGAGATAATCAGCACATGAAAACCATCAAAAAGTTACGAAATTTGCAAATGTTGTAGGTATAACATATCCATAGGTATAAAAAAATTTTTATTAATGATTTTCTGTCAGTAACAATTTTCTGCAATCATTTTCTGCCTTCCTCTTCAGACTATGATCTAAATTCCATACAATTCTGAAATCTGCAAAACCCTTGTCCTCAGGTCCCTTGCTCCTGCATTGGGTAGGACAACACGATCCAATCTGCAGTACGGATCAAGCCGGGTTGACGCGGCTTATTTTCGCTGCGGGTCAGGTTGACTTGGAACATTTGACTACGGTTGGGACATATATGTCCCAGTGGACTATTTTTTATTCTATTAGTACGACTTTTCAAATCTGGCATACACTTATATTAGAATATTTTCAAGAGAAATCTGTCACAAGGATTTTTTTTGGAAATTGTAGAACGATTAATCCAAAATTAGTAGTCAGTCCTGACCCGTTATCAAAAGGTTAATTGCTTCGTTTTTTTTTTTTTTTTTTTTTTTTTCTCGGGTTTAAATTTCTGGCTAAAGCGAGAATTTATCACTAAAATTCTAGCCTTGGGGGTGACGAGTTTTCTTTTAATCATGCTGTACACAGCTCAGAAGCAATTCATAGAGATTTTTCTCACATATATTTCTAAAACTAGCCAAAATACTCATTAATGATAAATGTCTCACTTATAGAATGTTGCAATAGCAAGGCTTTAGAAAAAATTTCCATGTTTAAAGTATTTATTAAATGTTTATTACTTTCTTCTATCTTTACAAGAAAAAGGTATTGGATTTATGAAAATTTACCACTTCCGCTTTTCGACGGATTTATACGTTTTAGAAGGTCCTGAACAGAATTGGACTATTTTTAGAAAATGTCTGTCTGCGACTCTGTGTGTCTCAGTGTCTGTATGGGATAAATTTTGTGGGCGCTGTATCTGAAGAACTAATGCACGGAATTTGATAAAACTTTACATTCAGTTAGACATTGATATAAATGGGTTGTGATTAGTTTTTGGTGCAAATCGCCTAACAGATGGTGCTGCTATGTTACATTTTTTATGATTTTTACGATACTATATCTCAAGAACTAATGCACAGAATTTCACCAAACTTCAGATTCGGTTAGACCTTGACAAAAATTGACGTTGATTACGATTTGGTGTAAATAGCCCAACAGGTGGCGCTGCTATGTAACATTTTGCACGATTTTCACGATCGCAATAACTCCAGAACTAACGCACATAATTTAGTAAAACTTAAGATTTAGTTAGATCTTAATATAAATTGGTGCTGATTTGTTTTTGGTGTATGTGAAACCTGTATGAGATAGAAAAAAGTTTTGAGATTGGCAAATGAAACTAGTTTTTTTTATTGTAATCAAATCTGTGAAATCTGATGTTATTTTATCTTTTAATCATATTTTGATTTTTTTTTTGGGGGGGGGGGGCAACTGCCCCCCAGCCCCCCCGAAATGGCGCCACTGGTTTTAAAGTTTACCTTCATTTTGCCGGATGCGGGCCGAGCCGGGCCTGTGCAGACGTCTAAAATGCATTAGCCCCCCCCCCCCCCCCCCAAAGCGAAATCCTGGGTGCGCCACTGTTCACTTTGTGCATATCCGGTCAGAAAAAGATAACAAAAACGTGGAAGAAAGCCAAACAAATCTGTGAGCAGGAATCCACGTATGCAAATTTTTTATCCTCTTAGAAACAGACTAATAAATATCCTACCAGGTTTGCTTTCTGCTACACAAGCCGGCGTTCAGCAACAAATTTGGTACATTTACGATGGTGCTTCGCCTCATTTTTCTGTGGATGTGCGTAACCACCTTGATAGAGAATGTGCATGTGACGTCACGAAGCCGTAAAGAACGAACGGTAGGCAAAACATACGAATGCCTACTGTATAGTTAGCTGTGTTATATGCTTATTATTCATATTTTTTAAATTAATTATTCATTAATTTTGCCTTTCTTAATTGCAGCGGATAGCCCAAGGTAGGTCCTGATGCACCTGAGGCTCGGATTTTTTATTTTTTGAGACCCCGCCCCCCTGGGGCCCCTTTAAGATTTTTGCCCTAAATTGTTAATAATTTACCCAATTTTTATCCGATCCTCATCGTTTTTGGGGCCTTTTTTCCGTGTAGCTTTCACCCCCATTTCTACGTTCTAGTTATGACCCTGGTCCCCTAGGGCCTGGTACGGGGCCCGTTGAAGTTTTTGTTTCCTAAACTGATAATTACTTGCCCGCTTTTAATCCGATTTTCTTAGTTTTTGGGGCCTTTTCTTCATTTAGTTATTTCCCCATTTCTACTTTCTAATTAGGACCCTTCATCTTAGGGCCCTGCTCAAAACTATCGGCTGGCCCCTTTTTGGGCCCCCTACTATAGTTCCCCTAAAAATCGTCCGATTCACTAACTTTTTTTTTCTAACAACTTAGAACTTCCAGCTACTACATGAACAATAAAAACAAAAACAAAAAAATTCGATGAAGATCCGGGCCCCCTGGGCCACTTGAAGTTTTTGTTCCCTAAATTGTTAATACCTTGTCCCCTTTTAATCCGATTTTCGTTTTTAGGGCCATTTCTCCATTTAACTTTTTCCCCATTCCAGTTAGGAGCGTTCATCTTAGGGCCCTGCTCAAAACTATCAGCTGGCCCCTCTTTGGGCCCCCTACTATATTTCTCCTAAAAATCATCCGATTCACTAACTTTTTTTTTCTAACAACTTAGAACTTCTAGCTACTACATAAACGACAAATAAAAAAAAAAAAAAAAAAAAAAAGGAGAAGATCCGGGCCCCTCGAAGTTATTGTTCCCTAAATTGTTAATACCTTGTCTCCTTTTAATTCGATCTTCGTTTTTGGGGGCGTTTTCTCCATTTAGTTATTTCCCCATTTCTACATTCCAGGTAGGACCGTTCATCTTAGGGCCCTGCTCAAAACTATCAGCGGCCCCTTTTGGGCCCCCTACTATAGCTCCCTTAAAAATCGTCCAATTCGCTAGCTTTTTTTTCTAATAACTTCTTAGGATTTCCAGCTACTACATGAATGACCAAAAATTTCTCGGACAAGATCCGGGCCCCTGGGCCCCTTACGTTACCCATAACTTCTTAATTATGATACGTATCGAATCCGTTTAAAGTTATTATTATTTCTAGGAAAAGGGCCGAAAATTCATATATGACAGATTTTTGATATCATTAAAAATGGCCTCAAGTGTTTGGGGGGTGGGGGGGGGGGGGAGAAAATAGGAGTTTAAGAAGAAAAAAAATCATAACTTTGTCAATTCACAAGTTATCAAATCCGCTAATTTATTACAAATCCTCTTAATATTATCTACAACTTTTATATTGACAGGTTTTTTTTACAAAACCAACCCTTACAGAAAAAAATTTGTGTGCTCCGCCTACAGACACAGGTAGATTTCGAAGTGAGCGGTCCCAACTGCCGCATCATGGCAAAAAGGTCATTTCTTCTGCAATTGCATCTTCGAAATTTACCTGTGCCTGTAGGCCAAGCTGTCAAGGATATTTTTTTAAATATTAATCTTCTTTTTCGGCATCAACTTACGTTTACTCACCACAGTCGTAAATTAGAAATCGCGTTACTGTTAAGGATAAGGGGTTAAGTTTAGAAAGTGGGGGGGGGGGATGCATCTGTAAATTAAATATCGCGTTAATGTTAAAGGAAATTCGTTAAATTTACAGGGGTGCATATTCCACCGCCTGGGAACTCATTTTTTTATTGGGTTCTAAGGGCTCGATTTCAACAGACTCGATATTGAAAACTTGAATTTTTTTTTTTTAATTTATTATCACGGGCGCTAGTCAGTTCGTTATTAATAAATGTTTGGTTCGATTTTGAGTAACTGGATATCATATTTTGTTACAAAATGTTATTTTTCACAAAAATATAACAAATTTCAGAAAAATAAATTTTATTTTTCACAAAATGCCCCCCCTCCTCCTTCAAGAAAAAAAACTGCATCGACACCTGATTAAATGCTTTTTAAATGGTAAGGTCTTTTCAAAAACATGGCATCTATTTTTTTTTTTTTTTTTTTTTTTTTTTTTTTTAGATTAAATTATATAATTCGCTTTTACAAAAAAAAAAAAAGAAAGAAAGAAAGAGTAAAATGTTTCTTAAAAAAATATCACCCTTAGTACTTCATTAAATGTTTCATATAAGTCAATTTTTTGTTTTGTCCTGTTTTTATACATATTATTAGAATAGTAAAAATATTTTTTTTAAACCTAAGGAATGTTTATTTAGTATAAAAATTATTTCAGCTAATAAAACCGAATTCTGACAAAACTTATGCTTCAGTTTCATAGATTTCCTTGTCATAATACAACATGTTAAAATTATATAAAAGTGTTTCAGAAAATAAGCAGTTTTGATTTGAGAACACTCATAGGTATCATTTTAATCGATCTGAATATAATGATATTTGTAAACATTTTCCGATTAGCTCAAGCAATAAAAAGTTACCATACGAACAAGAACAACTTGAACTACAAGTAGAAAAAAAGTAAATAAAACGTTAACTTTACGACATAATTAAAAAAAAAAAAAAAAAAAAAAAAAAAAACTAAAATCTTTCTCCTACCAGCTACAACAAGTTGAAACGCTTCTTGAGCACTTGAATTCTTCCCTGGAAACTTTTTTAAATAAGTTTCAATATCTCATGAAACAACCGATGGCCAAAAAGCCATATCTGCTTTCCAATCTGCATCCACAATAATATACGGATCATCTAAAATAATAACACTATTATTCGGTTTGACAAATTTAAGCTTTGTTAAATAATCTTATTAGCAACAGAATCTAAGTTCTGTGCATAATCTGATAAAAGAAAATTTGTTTTTGAATAAATATGATCCATAAATTGAATGCAAAAATTTCGCTTTCTCATAGGAAACCGTAGGAAATAGCGCATTGAGCGGAAATGTTTTGCCTACCGAAGAGGCGTGGTCTAGTGAGGAACCAGTTTGTTGACAAACATGCATCTTTCACAAATTCAATCATTTAAAAATAAAATCTAACCAATCTTATAACAATTGAATTCATCAAATAACATATTACTTAGCTTTTTTATATGTGAAGGATAGATGGGCAAAAACATGAATATAACGATAATTTCAAATTCAAAAAATTATAACTAGAATTTTTACAAAAAAAAAAAAAAAAAAAACCACACAATTTCACAAAAACAGGGTTTTTTGAGAAAAACCTGGACAGATTGCAGATTAATAATATGATATACTGTATACTAGCCGCCACTGGCGACCAGTTTGGTCTCCCTTAAATGTATGTTAAACATTGCAACACGCTACATTTATTCATAATTTAATGTTCTCTTAATCCTTCGCCAAATCGGAAGATTCTAATAGACAATGTTCACGACGAATCAATCTGTTTTTTGTTTACTTTCATGAATAGAGAATTTGAACTGTGAACCTAATTTTGACTGAAGTTATTGCAGAATATATACGTAATTGAACGTAAGTTATCCCTCAAATATTAATTTATTTTGAACGATCTTTCTTAAAATGTAACTTTGATGCAGTTTTATTCGAAAAAATAATTTTGAATAAAAATGGCCGCCTGGCATATGAAAAAGTGAAACGGCCATCCCGGAACTGTTGATGACAGTCACATGACTTACGCTTTTATTTTAGAAGATTCCAGCGTATAATGTGCACTTTTTTTTTTTTGGGGGGGGGGGGTTTGCATACCACTATTCACCTTATTTAATCACAGATATTTATTATTGTACTGTTCAAACATAGTAGTACCCCCCCCCCCAAAAAAAAAAAAAAAAAAGCACCTCTACACATTGTGTACTATTTACTATAGAATGATGCTTATTATGTTTCTATTTCACATATCTCATGGAAATATTTTTGCATGGAGGGTTCATGCAATATGAAGACCATACTTATAAATAGAAAAATACAATCTAAAATTTTATGTGAGCATTATATGCCAGAATATACATCATTTAATAATATTACAGTTTTAACCTCAAAATTTTTAGGATAATAATAATATAATTTATAATAAAATTTAATTCTACTTTGACATTTTCCTAGATTATGAATAATTGTTCTGAAACACTTCTGTTACCATTGTAATTTGATATTTTACATTAAACACATTCTTTGTGTTTATCAAAAATTGATTAATGCATTGAATAACAAAATAATATTCTCAGAAAAGAATAAAATTATCCACCTGCTCTGTAATAAAACCACAACTTTGATTTTGATTGCTCCCTTGTATCTTTTTCCAGCATTTCACATTGTTCAGAACTTGCTTGAACATTTATTGACTCAGCAATACTTAAAATTTTTGACATAGTTTCTTTTTTTTAATTCCTCCCTGTATAGATCCCTGAATTTAGGCGGATATTTGGATGCTGCATTTGAAAACAATTCACTCAGATCTTTATTTCTGGGATTGATATATCTGCAAATTTAAAACGAAAAAAAAAAAAATTATATATATATACATATATTTACATACATGTATGTAAGATTTATAACAAAAAAAATATATATATAACATAGTTCAAATGTTACTTATTTTAATGATAATGCTGTCATACTTGTCACAAAATGGACTTTCAGTCAGCAGCATAGCAATAGGACTTGAAGTTTCTACTTCACTGAGTTTTTGAAGAAACTCTTTATAACCTTCATCAGACATTTCGCTCCCCTTTTTCGTCTTAGGAAGATTCTTTTTTTCTGAAAAAATAACAATTGCATAAAAATTTAATATGAATTTTAAGCTTATATATAACTTTAAAATCAATTTATAGAATGTGATTTACCATTCTTATTTTTACACAGCTTTTTTGTTCAAAAATCCATCTCATCAATGGGAGCCATGCACACTCTTTTAACTGCTGTAGGTGGAGTCCAGTATGCTGCAACATCCGTAACGCTTTTTTCCTGCACAAAACTTGTTGCATTTTCAACATAAAATAAAATGGCTGCAACATGAATACATGCTTCACCTAATCCTGCCATGCATGAGCAATGAGCATTTTGAATTTCCCCATGTGAGGCAGCGATAAACCATGTTTGCAGTGGTTTTAAATTAAGCCGCATTGAGTGCATGACCTGAAAAGGAAAATTATAACTTTTATGTTTCATTTATATAATATTTAGAGAAACTTCTAACACACTGCAAATCATAATAGACTATTTGTTTTAAAATATCAAATATCATGGAAATGTTTAAATTTGAAAAACAATATGTGAGATATGTATGACTCAAGTAGCACAGAATGGTTGGAAAATTGTGGAGTCATAGAGTTGGCCAATGGTGAAAAAAACACTCCTAATAATGATAAGCAATCTTGCTTGATAAGCAAGCTATAAGCGAAGAAATACTGTAGCTTATAACATTATTACAAACTTATAAAAATAAATAAATACTAACAAGACTATTTTATATTTTTCAAAATTCTATATAACTATAAAGGCTCAAAAATTTGCTATAATATATACATATTGCTCTTGACATAATTACTTTGATACATAAGCTGCACCTGTAATTACATATAATAAATAATACCATAGGTGCTTGCAGACAAAAATCCAAAGAGGGCCAAGTTTTTGGAACAGTATTCTGCTGTCAAAGCACTTTTTTTTTTTTTTTTTTTTTTTTTTTTTTTAATGGAGAATAGAAACATGAAGTAAACTAAACAAACAAACAAACAAAAAATTTCAGAATTCCGAGTGCAAAACAATTTTTAAACATATTAACATAAAAAACAATACAAAAATTCAACAAATGAGACATTCCAAAAAAAAAAAAAAAGCTGCTGGCTCAAAATGAAGAATTGAAGCAGTTTACCACTTTCATCAGAGGACCTTAGTCCAAATATTTAACCTACATTTAAGATAACAACTGAATGGAAAATGAAAAACAGAACTATGCATTGTTTTTCATAGGAGATGGGAAAGAGCAAGTGAGTAGAGCAGCCCCCCCCCCCCCCCTCATCGCCAGCAAAATATTTTTTTTAATTAAAACAAAATTATTTGAGAATATTTTCCTTCCAAAATTATGAGAGAAAGAGAAAATTTATTTATTTAATTACATTTGAAAATTTTGGAAGGGGCAATTGCCCTCCCCTGCCCCTCACACGGTCACCCATGAGTAATATCTTAATAAATCTTATAAAATAACAACAAGAACACTAGAGAAACAAGACATTTATAGCATCAAATGGGAAAACTACAGAAATGTGAAAAGTAAGTTAAAAGTAGGCATTTTAAAAATAATGTAATAAATACAGAATACAGTTCATAAAGTGGTACATACCTTTCCAACAACTACGTGCCACGTATTGATTTTATATGCAAATACGTCATGGACCCAGCCACAAGCAAACTGTGTATATCCTTGGAGACTTTTATATGCATTAAAGTCCTCATGTGTATAGTGGGAAGTTTTATTTACCAAATAATTCCCGATGCACCATAAGTTACATCTCGGAAAATCATCAGGGCTTGAAAATGCTGTTCTTGGATCCAAATCATATGGATCTATTCCATTAATTATAGAAATCTTCTCTTTATAACTATTTTCAATACGAGCATCCATGTTGCACAATTGCATCAAAGCCATAGTGTGTCCCACAGAATGTTGTCTGTGGTGTGTCCTACAGCTACGGTTGCTAGGTACGTTTTTCATCGTTGCTACGGTGAATGTCACGTGATGTGCACAGCTCTATAAACATTTTTTTCTTTTCAAGATAAGACACATTTATTAATGTCAAAATGTCGTGTTAATAATTCTTAAACTGTTATTGGGTGATTAGTAAAGAAAACTCTATTTAAAAAAAAAAAAAGCGATATTTTTGGGGAATGTAGAAATTATGCAGATTTTTGTTTGTTTTTTGCCTTTCATCACAAAAACTAAAAAAAATATATATAACCAAATTGGCGTCTTCAAAGACGCTTTCGCAACCAAAAATAAAAGTAACTGTATCTTACAGATAGTGTTAATTGGTGCGACATTAATTTAATTTTCACAAGATTAAAGTCTCAACTATCAATATCGATATTCTAATGGCATGCCTCATATCTGTCTTATCTTGAAAATTTGACAATACCTAAAGGATATTACGTTAATATACAGATCACTGAAATTATTTCACATACCTGTATTTTCACCGTGTATCTGCTTTTATCTGGTATTTATTTTCTTATTTATTTTTATCTCTAGTTTCTCGTAGCAAAACACTTCACCGTCAGCCATTGCTTTGCATATGCGTAGGTGTGCACTGAACAGCTTGGCTAGGTTATGCGCATGCGCGAAATAGCGCTGTCCTCGCCAAATCATTTGGCGCTCGCCAATGCGTTGTGAGCTATAGGGTTCGGATATTTGCATCCGGGCCCCTCGAAGTTATTGTTCCCTAAATTGTTAATACCTTGCCTCCTTTTAATTCGATCTTCATTTTTGGGGGCGTTTCCTCCATTTAGTTATTTCCCCATTTCTACATTCCAGGTAGGACCGTTCATCTTAGGGCCCTGCTCAAAACTATCAGCGGCCTCTTTTGGGCCCCCTACTATAGCTCCCTTAAAAATCGTCCAATTCGCTAGCTTTTTTTTTTCTAATAACTTCTTAGGATTTCCAGCTACTACATGAATGACCAAAAATTTCTCGGACAAGATCCGGGCCCCTGGACCCCTTACGTTACCCATAACTTCTTAATTATGATACGTATCGAATCCGTTTAAAGTTATTATTATTTCTAGGAAAAGGGCCGAAAATTTATATATGACAGATTTTTGATATCATTAAAAATGGCCTCAAGTGGTTGGGGGGGGGGGGGAGAGAATAGGAGTTTAAGAAGAAAAAAAATCATAACTTTGTCAATTCACAAGTTATCAAATCCGCTAATTTATTACAAATCCTCTTAATATTATCTACAACTTTTATATTGACAAGTTGTTTTTTTATAAAACCAACCCTTACAGAAAAAAAAATTGTGTGCTCCGCCTACAGACACAGGTAGATTTCGAAGTGAGCGGTCCCAACAGCCGCATCATGGCAAAAAGGTCATTTCTTCTGCAATTGCATCTTCGAAATTTACCTGTGCCTGTAGGCCAAGCTGTCAAGGATATTTTTTAAATATTAATCTTCTTTTTCGGCATCAACTTACTTTTACTCACCACAGTCGTAAATTAGAAATCGCGTTACTGTTAAAGATAAGGGGTTAAGTTTAGAAAGTGTGAGGGGGGGGGGAATGCATCTGTAAATTAAATATCGCGTTAATGTTAAAGGAAATTCGTTAAATTTACAGGGGTGCATATTCCACCGCCTGGAGACTCATTTTTTTATTGGGTTCTAAGGGCTCGATTTCAACAGGGTTTGGTTCATTCGACTCGATATTGAAAACTTGAGGTTTTTTTTTTTTTTTTTTTTTTTTTTTTTTTTTTTTTAATTTATTATCACGGGCGCTAGTCAGTTCGTTATTAATAAATGTTTGGTTCGATTTTGAGTAACTGGATATCATATTTTGTTACAAAATGTTATTTTTCACAAAAATATAACAAATTTCAGAAAAATAAATTTTATTTTTC
Organism: Maratus michaelseni; assembly: GCA_963931845.1. Lineage (NCBI taxonomy): Eukaryota > Metazoa > Arthropoda > Arachnida > Araneae > Salticidae > Maratus > Maratus michaelseni. The sequence goes on along the minus strand of CAWVPG010000139.1, from coordinate 6,246 downwards.
ACGAAATGCCCCCCCTCCCCCTCCAAGAAAAAAAAAACTGCATCGACACCTAATTAAATGCTTTTTAAATGGTAAGGTTTTTACAAAAACATGGCATCTATTTTTTTTTTTTTTTTTTTTTTTTTTTTAGATTAAATTATATAATTCGCTTTTACAAAAAAAAAAAAAAAGAAAGAAAGAGTAAAATGTTTCTTAAAAAAATATCATCCTTAGTACTTCATTAAATGTTTCATATAAGTCAATTTTTTGTTTTGTCCTGTTTTTATACATATTATTAGAATAGTAAAAATATTTTTTTTAAACCTAAGGAATGTTTATTTAGTATAAAAATTATTTCAGCTAATAAAACCGAATTCTGACAAAACTTATGCTTCAGTTTCATAGATTTCCTTGTCATAATACAACATGTTAAAATTATATAAAAGTGTTTCAGAAAATAAGCAGTTTTGATTTGAGAACACTCATAGGTATCATTTTAATCGATCATTTAATCTGAATATAATGAGATTTGTAAACATTTTCGGATTAGCTCAAGCAATAAAAAGTTACCATACGAACAAGAACAACTTGAACTACAAGTAGAAAAAAAGTAAATAAAACGTTAACTTTACGACATAATTAAAAAAAAAAAAAAAGAAAAAGAAAAAAAACTAAAATCTTTCTCCTACCAGCTACAACAAGTTGAAACGCTTCTTGAGCACTTGAATTCTTCCCTGGAAACTTTTTTAAATAAGTTTCAATATCTGATGAAGCAACCGATGGCCAAAAAGCCATATCTGCTTTCCAATCTGCATCCACAATAATATACGGTCATCTAAATTAATAACACTGTTATTCGGTTTGACAAATCTAAGCTTTGTTAAATAATCTTGATTAGCAACAGAATCTAAGTTCTGTGCATAATCTGATAAAAGAAAATTTGTTTTTGAATAAATATGATCCATAAATTGAATGCAAAAATTTCGCTTTCTCATAGGAAACCGTAGGAAATAGCGCATTGAGCGGAAATGTTTTGCCTACCGAAGAAGCGTGGTCTAGTGAGGAACCAGTTTGTTGACAAACATGCACATTCTCTATTAGAAGTCGTTCTCTCCCCAGACGCTTGTTATAAGTTGGTGGTACAGGTACAGCACAGATAATATATTCCACCAGATAGGACACTTCCATAAGCTCAATGGTAACCGAATTACAGTGTCTAGAATAATATAGTGTGGAAATCAACGGGCGAAAACGTATCCAAATAATTACAAATCCACCAGAGGGCGCCATGATCCAGTTTATTGCTACGAATGAATAGAAATCCAATGTGTTTTCAGATATTTATGATGCAATTTAAGCTACGGGAAATTTATTTTTGAATGATAAATTTTGCGAAAAATAGAATTAAAAAGATTTATGTTGTAATACGCGATACATTAGGACTAAATTTCAGAACACTTTATTTTCAGATTGCTCAATTATTATAAACAATGCGAACTCCGTACACACCTTTTTTTTTTTTTTTTTTTTTTTCTTTTTTTAAACATTGAGCTTTATTTATAACTGTAATAAGAAAGTATTTCATAAATTTTCATATTATTACAGGTTTAAGCACTAATAAAATCTGCAAGATGATCCTCCCACACAATCTTTTATTTACTTTATTTTTGATTTTAATAAGCTAGTTAATTGAAAGTGTCATATACATGTAGTAACTAATTTTTGTGTAACGAGTGTAAGTACATAGAAAAAGTATTACAGAAAATAAATATCAAGCTTTTATAATTATCTTATGTTGATTGTTTGACAATTTAATTTTTCTTGTTAGAAACAAAGAAAATCAGTAACTATCTTTTTAATTATCTTATTAATTTCAGACTGGAAGTATTGTCTGGTATTTGATACTTAAAATTTATTAAAGAAAAATAGAATTTGCAGAACCAACTAAATGACAATAAAAGTTAATATCAGTTTTTTTTTTTATGTTGAAATAAAAAAAAAAAAACATTAATTTATCAATTTTTTTTTTTAATTACAAATTTGCTTTTAAATATAAAAAAATTCAGTTGATGTTCGTCATAAAATATGCCAACTGACATTGAAACTGCAGCAGTAAAATATTTTAAACACTGAAAAGTTTAAAATATAAATAAAAAAGAGTAATATATATATATTATCAATTAATAGTTTAATTTTAAAACTTTTAAGTTATAGCTTTTAACAATTAACAGTTTAATTTTAAATTATGATTATTTATTGAGAAAATAATTTAGGAATCCTGAATACACAGATTAAATGCTTTTTTCTCCTTTTTTATTGCCATATCTTAAAAAAGGGAGAGCAAAAATTATAATTTAAAAAATAAAATCACTAATTTGCACGTTCTACCAAGATGTTACGTTCTTTCCATCTTTCAAAGATATTTTGATTTTTGGGTACACCAAAAATAGATAGCTTGCTGTTCTTGTACTGCGTAGCACAACCAGGAACAAAACAATGGGAGTCTCGTTTTTTACCCATCTTCAAAATATTTTACAAGTTTTTACATAATTTTTAGTAATCTCTCGGCACTGCAACTAACGCTTCGTAAATACATGCAGCCTTGTTTTCAAGCAAGGAAGCTTGATGGTAGCGCCACCTACGAAATTGTAATTTTTTGGATAATTCTAAAGCCACACTATATTATTCTAGACACTGTAACCGAATCGCAACTTCAGAGCCCCTAGTGACAACAATCGCAAACGGTTCGGGCGTGTCGCCACAGGTAGGTATTACTTATCTTATTTGCATGAACCTAGAAGAGATGGACCGGACTCCAACGTTACAGATATGCTCCTCTTTCAACATGGACAAACGTCGAAAACTATCGCTGCGGGGCGCAGCGCCATCTACTGAGTTTTTTCTTATAAAATTAACATTATCAAATTAATCATTTTAAAAGTAAAATAAATGCATGAATTTGAGAAGAAAAACATATTTTAGACTTTCGTGAAATTTATATTCGAAGAAACTATTTAGCTTATGCTTCCCTTTACTTCCAGAACAATGAATTATGACTATTATTATTATTATTATTTTATTTTATTTTATTTTATTTATTTATTTATTTATTTTTTTGCAAGAAAATTTTTAGATAAAGTCAGATTGTTTACTTCAACATTTTTATTGAGTAAACAATTAAATAATTGTATTAAAAATGTAAGAATTTTAAACACAAAAACCTAAATAATTTAAAATAAGTAAAGTAAGTAGGTTACATTCAACACAAACTTTTTAGCATGAAGTCTGTTTTGTAAGTTTTAAATGTGAATTATCATCTAACATTAATTTCTTTCTAAAATATAATATAAAATATATTTACTATCTTTATCAATTATAGTTTCTCATGCAACATAAGATTTATTTGAATGATTTTATTAGATGATGAAAGTTATACTTTCTACTCAAAATATTTCCTAAAATACCTGTATAAAACAAACTTGGATTATTTCCATACTTTTCTGTGTTTTTTTTCCCCCTCCCAATCTTAAAAAATAGATATAATAATTCCAATATTTTAAATACATAATATTAACTTGCAGCTTTTTATAACTAATATTAAGAGTTACTGTTGCATTATAGTGTAAATCATAAAATTTTTGTTCACTTGACAGATAACCATTATGAAGTGAAAATTTTCCCTGCCTCTCTTTTGCTACACAAAAGATTAATATATATGTATATATTTAAAACACAGGGCTGTTGTTTTAGTCATCTGCCTTGAACTTTCTACTGAACCAATTTTAATTTTTTTTAAATAAAAGCTGTTCATTTGTAGATGTGCCCACAACTAGCTTTTTTTTTTTTTTTTTTAACAGTCTCATTTTTATATTTTAATTTTAAACGTTTTTTATGATATTTTTTCAAAATGGTGGAAACTAAGTTAAGATTTTTTCTCCAAAACATAAAATAAATTTACCTTATCACATTCTACCAATCAAGAAAGTAGTTATAGAATGCACACGACAGTTTTGTTTTCGATTTTGACAGATTTTCAACAAATATTGGCGGCATTTTTTTTATGGATAAAACAATATACTTTTAGACAGTTGCAACTAGCTCTATTTTAAAAATAAAATAAAAATCGTTGTTTATATATTCACGAATTAAAAATGTGATCGATATTAATACAAATATATTTAGTAGTGATAACATGTCAAAATTGTAGCAATAGACCTAATTTTTAATCGCACTATAACAAATAATTAAGTAACATATTTGACAATAGAGATGGATGAGTGTTAATTAACACATATATTAACATTTATATAGCTTAAAACAGTAATTATTTTGTTAGATAACAGATATTTTAGCTCAAAATAAAATAGCCATAACTTCCTTAGGTGCAGAAAATAAACCAGGATTCTTTTTTCCTAAGGCTTTATTTCTCTTTAAAGAGCTGGGATATCCAGTATCACAACCCGGAGCAAAACAATTTCTGGCCATAATGTGTTTAAGAGCTCTTTAAATTAATTAAAATTAGAAAAATTTGTAACTTCTCCTATTCTTTGCATGTAAATCTGCTATCGCTGCGAATCGTTGCGCCCTCTGATGGCTTATAGATCAACTAAATTTCAAGGACTATTTTTCAAGCTAAATCCCCATTATGGATTCCGGTCCAGGTATCTAGGTTCATGCTTATTTGTTTAGTATCTAACTTTTTCCCCCCGCAGTTTCGGTGATGTTTGTTTAAAACATCAAACGCATTTTACTTTATCATACAAATACTAGAAACTAAGCAAATAAGTTCTGAATTATATATTTACACGAGTTTCTTACAGATTTACACACTTTTTTTTAATAATTTAAACTGAGAAACTTTCAAATATTTAAACGATTTGATACTTGTAAAATTTGTTTGTTTATGTTATCGTAATACTTATGAAAAGTATTTAAAACCACTTTTATATTTCTTAACGATGTATATGTGGTTATTTAAAAAATAAATAAATATAGCATATTTAAAAATACTATTTAGTGCTAAATTTTAAATGTTATTTTAATACGATTTTAAATATTTTTTATTTAAATATTCCATTTAGTGAAGCGTTTTAAACAACGTTATTTAATACGATTCTAAATATATTTTTTTTAATTTAAAAAGTAATAAATATAACATATTTAAAAATACCATTTAGTGCCACATTTTAAACAATGTCACTTAATACGATTTTTACAATTTTAATGTCTGCAGTAAAACACACTGCTATTTATTATTTTTTTTTTTTCATATAAAAAGTTTTACTTAAGCATGATAAAACATTAAAGAGACAAATTTCAAAAATAAAAATTTATTGCACATTTTGTAAAAAATACAACTATATAGTAGGATAAATTTATGAATGTTTTCAGCATAAATACAAAATTCCATGCATTAAAAAGTAATATTACATGGAATGCAAATTTTCTAACTACTTACTTATATCTATGTCACTTTTTTATGGACACAATAACTCTAATAATTCTGCATAAATCTCTTCCAAACTGATACATAAAATCAAGGGGCATAAAATCTCGGTCAAGTTTGTTAATAAGCAAAATCTAACCATGGGGGGGGGCTTTTTGTGAAAATAGAAAATCCCCCATAATTTCTTAATTATGCTACTTATTGAATATATTTAAAGTTATTATTACTTGTAGGAAAAGGAGAAAATTTATGTATGACAGATTTTTGATATCATTAAAAATGGCCCCAAAGGGAGCGGGAAAGGGGGGGGGGGTAGAAGAAAAAAATTCATAACTTCATCAATTCACAAGATATGAAATCTGTTTAAATTTATCATAAATCCTCTTAATATTATCTAAAACTTTTGTATTGACAAATTTTTTATAGGACCAACCTTTATAGCAAGAAAAATAAATAAAAACACTCACTACCTATTACATTCTCCCCTAAATTGGAATTTTTGAAATTGCAGATCTACGCCGATTATGACTCCTAGAACCCAAAACCACTCCCAGTTCAAAACTTTATATATCTATCTATCTATGTCACTTTTTATGGACACAATAACTCTAATAATTCTGCACAAATCTCTTCCAAACTGATACATAAAATCAAGGGGCATAAAATATCGGTCAAGTTCGTTAATGGGCAAAATCGAACCATGGGAGGGCTTTTTGTGAAAACTGAAAACCCCCCATAATTTCTTAATTATGATACGTATCGAATCTATTTAAAGTTATTATTACTTCTAGGAAAAGGAGAAAATTTATGTATGACAGATT
>CAWVPG010000138.1:0-52000 GCA_963931845.1 Maratus michaelseni | reverse complement strand
ATAATTATAACATTATTTAAATGCACCACAAACGATTTTTTCCTTCACTCATAATGTTTTTTTGCTTCCCTGTAAACGAACTATAAATGCTGTTTCATCTATATTCCCGGGAAAGAATGATTATTTCCATATCAGTGTTGCATATCAATCTTATTATGTTTTAATTATCATAATACCCAGCTAGAAAAAGTTTGCAAAAAAAGTGCAAAAAAAAAAGTGCACAAAATCCGAGCGTATTTGGCACCTCTTCTTATGCATAAAAAATGTAAACTGAGTTGTGCACAAAAAGTGTACTAATTGAATTGTGCATTTTTTATGCATAATCAGAGGTGCCAAATACGCTCAGATTTTGTGCACTTTTTTTGCATACCAAATTAGTGTACTTTTTATGCACAATCCGAGGTGCCAAATACGCTCAGATTTTGTGCACTTTTTTTGCATACCAAATTAGTGTACTTTTTATGCACAATCCGAGGTGCCAAATACGCTCAGATTTTGTGCACTTTTTTTGCATACCAAATTAGTGTACTTTTTATGCACAATCCGAGGTGCCAAATACGCTCAGATTTTGTGCACTTTTTTTGCATACCAAATTATCCCTAAATTGTACATTTTTTATGCATAATCAGAGGTGCCAAATACGCTCGGATTTTGTTCACTTTTTTTGCATACCAAATTATCCCTAAATTGTGTACTTTTTATACACAATTAGAGGTGCCAAATACGCTCAGATTTTGTGCACTTTATTTGACTACTAAATAATTAAAATCTGCAAAAATGTGTATAAATTTTACAGATATTGTGAACAAAAAGTACACTAAATAAATGCAAAAATTATATACATTTTACAGATTATGTGCATAGCAAGTGTTATATAATCAAAAACTGCACAAATTATACAACCTCATTCATTAGCCTGTCTCTTCCTATGAATATGTTATTAAGAGGCTTGCATGTTTTCAGCAATAAAATAGAATTGCTTCTCCCCCACCCCTCCTCCTGTTTAGACAACAGAGGTGTGCATATAAAATGACTTTATAGTTGCAATTATTTTACTGTCACTTGAACACTGTGCTTTAATACTGCTTTTGAATGTTAATACCTTGAAGAATTTTAAATAATTATTTGTTAGTACATTTGTTTTTCTATTTGCAACATCCAGAATTTCCATGAACATGCAATGTTGAAACTCATGAGATACTTTTAAAAAGCTACAAAAATTGTAAAAAAAAAAAAAAAAAAAGTGAAATATCTTAAGAAATATTTCAAGATATTTAAACATTTAAATGCAACATCAACAAAGTACTCATCAAGCAAGAAGTATCTAGACAATGGGTTATCAAACTTTTATCACACATACCACCTCTGAGCTATTAAAAATTTTGTTACAATAAATATATATGGCCTATTTTTAAACATGGCAAATTTGTGAAAAATTACAATAATTTTTTAATCTATAAAAACAAGAGAAATCATGTTGTTTGCATAATTTAACCTTCTGACCACTTTTTTTTTTCAGAATCCTTTCGACCAATATGTAATCGACCAGTATCTCCCCTATTATTTCATATTTCAAATCATCATGTATATGAAATATGTAGTAAATTTATCATTTGCATTGCTTTCACCCTTTGCTGTGTAATGTTTGAAACAAAATTACTTCAAAAATTGTGTATTATATAAATTTTTCTACAAGTGGTCATGGGAATCACCAGATAAAAACAGTCAGAGGGTTAATAATGCTTTCCAACAGCTATGTTTACAGGTAACCTTTTTGTTTCAATGTCAAGTTTCTTCATTAAATGTTTTAGTGCACTTCACAAATATGTATCTATTTCATTGCATTTAAAATAGTGTAACAACATAAAAATACACTACAAATGTTTTTTTTCCTATAGACCATTATGTAACAGAAAAAAAAAAAAAAAAAGATTTGTTGTTTATATAAATATATATTTCTGAAATAAATCCACAAAAGTTAGGTTTCTATAAATCTATACTAATAAAATAAAGTTTCGCTCGCTCTGTGTGTCTGCTGGCGATGTCTAGGAAAATCTAGCCCATCTAGAAGCCTGAAAATTTAGATTTAGGTAGTCCAAACCCTCTCCTGGTGCATATAAAAAAAAAAAAAAAAAAAATCTAAATTAACCCTTTCGAAACCGATTGTTTATGTAACCCACTTTCGTGATTTCTGCTATTTTGGCAATGTTTAGTGGTGGTTAAATTTCAATTCTATTCTACTAGGAATTTTGGTTGGGTCAAGTATTCTGAAAAGGCCTCTTTAAGAACAGATTGCGCCTCCTGGCAGCGGAACTATAGGAGTATCTCTGGTTCTATAGGCCTGATTACAACGGGGTTTGGCTCATTCGACTTGATATCTATAGCCTTAAATATTTTAGTAGCACTTTCCGATCTTGGGTTCTATGAGCCCAATTACGACAGGGTTTGCCTCATTCGACTTGATTTCGATAGCCTTGCAGATTTCAGTCATATTTGTATAGAACAGATTATTATTATCTCGGGTCCAGGCAATGCCAGACGGGTTAGCTAGTATAACCTAAAATATCTTAAATTGTTTAAATTTTTTAGTTCTTTTTCCACTTTATTACTCTCGCCTTCAGCAAGTTTTAAAAATATTCTTTTTAAATTAAAAAAATTAATAAAATACGGTAAAAATTGCAGATTTTTTTTTTAAATACATATAACAGAAAAATGTGAAAGCAAATTTTTATAAATGCTATTTAGATTTAGTGCATTTATATATATATATATATATAAATATATCAGTTAAAATTTGTTCAACTTGTTAAAAAAATCTAAAGATCATCCTTTTAAAGTGCTTTATAAAAATAAAATTATTACACTTACTTGAAAACAACTGCAAAATAAATATCTTCCTTTAAAATATATGCAGATATATCTGAAAACATTAAATGTAGATAAAAGCATCAAAATATATAAATGTTATTTTTAAATTTAGTTGCTGGTTGAAAATGTATCAACTGCTTGCAGTAAGAAAAGAAAAGAACTTTCAATATTAAATTTTATTTATTTTTGTGTTTCTTTAACAATTCTATCTACAATATTTAATTTTCTCCGAATTGCAGCTCTCACTAAAGCTTGGTCCACATTAAATTTGCTGCTTACATAAACTTGTATTTCTTTTATTATGTCTGGATCTAATACATTTGTTTTTTTTGATGCGCCTTTAATGCCCTTTAATAAACTATTTCCCAACACTTCTCGGCCAAATACGACCTCCAGTAAATCCCCAACAAATCTGGCATAAGAACTTGTGCGGCACATATTTAATTTGTTAGTTGATACACTGAATGATCCAATAGACGTTTGATTTTCGTCTATTTGGCTCTGTGACAATCGAGATTTTTCTTCCTTACAGGTCATGTATTTCTCTTTGTAATTTTTAGATTTAAGTTTTAGTTTGGAAACTTTATTTTCCAAGTAAGCAATTCTGTCAGCTTGTTGTTTCATACATGTATTTTCTTTTTCCTTTTCTTCATATAATAGGTCAAATTTTCTCTTTAAAGAAATGCATTCACTACAGGTTGCTTGGCTTTCAACCTCCAAAATCTTCAATTTGGCTTGATTTATCAAGTCAGAGGCAATATCTTTTGATGTTACTGTATCCAGTTTCTGTTTCCTGAAAAAGAAAGAAAAAAAAAATATATATACATATATATATTAGTTTTAAATCATGTAGAAATACACAAACTGAAATGTTATATAAATATAAGAATTCAATATTATATTTAATTATAGTTTGTAGGAAATAATAAAATCAATTTACTTATTGTTGTGTGTAATACAGATAAAGCTGTAAATGTTGTTCATATAAAATTTTCTCCTAAATCTCAAACTTAGTTCCTGTTTTGGTGAAATTGTGAACATCCTTCTACATTTGTGAAAAATCTAGTCATAATTTTATGAATTTGAAATTATCATTATATCCAGGTTATATATTTTTAAGATATATGTATGTGAAATACACATATATATATATATATTTTGTTTTATGTGAAAGTGACAGTCAGATTTTACTTTTAAATAATAAAATTTGTGCAAGGTCTATTTTTAAAGACCAAGAATTTTGTGAAAAGTCCTGTTTTAAGAAAGGGAATAGTCCCATAACCTGTGCTGAATTTTTTTGGTGCAATTTCAGAGCGATAACTGTTTCAATCTGGTTTGATCGGATTTCGATCTGATCGTCCAAGTTTGAATGGCTTTTCCAATCTAGGGTTGCTTTATTTTCGTAAATCGCGTTAGAATTGAGATCTTGAAGCTTATTTGTTAATTAGTATCATGTGAATCATTACTCAGCTAAATTTTGAATTCTGTTAGATAACGAATTTGCCGGTTTTGGATAGCATCTGTGCTGCTGTTAAGGTAAGTGGGTAAGCCTTGTGCTCTGCCGTTTACTTATTTTATTATTAATTTTTTTTTGTATTTTATAAGGATTTTCGCATTAGCTGTTTATAATGCATCCTTTATTAAAGGTATTATTAGGATAGATAGCAAATCAAAAGTGATATTTGGCTTTATGTACGTAAAGATATGCGCGTTTTATATACAGATTCGGCTTTTTTTTTTCCTTTTGTTTTTTATTAGGATTTTTGCATTAGCTGTTTAAAATGGCCCCTTTATTAAAGAAGTTTTTTTTTTTTTTTTAAAGGGTAGATATTAAAAAAAAAAGTGGCCTTATGTTGCACGTTAAATTTTCATCTTTTTTGTAGTTTGGCTGTTCTTTCCTCCCTGAATCATGTGTATATTTCTTGTTTTGAAATAAATATGTTCTCTAAAAAAAATCCCCTCCCATCAACAAAATATCAGCTGTGAGAACAGTCAAACTACAAAAAAGACTAAAACTTTCTCTCTCTCTCCCCCCCCCCCCCCCACCCCTCGATGTCTAGAAAATCACTTTTTTTTCTGGAGATGGGGAATGGAAATTTAAGGGCAAAGTTACGTGATCATTTATTTACTGCTGCTATAAAGTAACAATAAAGCAAAAAAATCTTTTTAAAAATATTAAAAGATTTTAAAGATTGTATGCTGGGGGTTAAGCAGAATTTTTTTTTGGGTGGGTGGACAGCAAATAAGATAATTATTTAATTATTGTAGGAAAAAAATTAAAGATTTTAAAGAGTGTGTACTTGGGGGAGGGGGAGGGGAGAAAGAAAATAAAGAGGACAGTTTGGTGGAGAGGAAGGGAATAATTTAGATTGTTATTTAAATATTGTTACAAAAAATAACAAACAGACCATAAAAAAACCTAAAAATTTTAAAGATTAAAAATTTAATGAGATGCATTTGCAAGGGGAAAGTCTTCATGTGATGAGGATGGGGGTGCAGGGGAGAAAAGCAGATTTTAGAAGGAGGGGTTGATTTAGAGGTTTATTTATTGTTAATATATTATAGAATATTAAATAAGTCTGAAAAGAAATTTAAAATTAAAGAGTTATAAAGGTTAAACTATGGGGTTTTGGTACTAGAGGGGGAAGCAGTAATTTTGAGGGGGATTTAGATGATTGATTATTCATTGTTACAATAAAATAACAAATAAAAGAAAATATAATTTATTTTCCTTTTTTTGTGGGGGGGGGGGGGGTGATTTAGATTTTATATATTTATTTAGTTTTGATTGAAAATCTGCCGAAATACAGAAGATTCTCAGTTCTTTTTACTTCTAAATTAATGATAAACGAGTTTTCAAATGATTTTTTTTAAAATCCCGATTATAAGCCCACCCTCCACATTCAACCCTTTTTGGTTTTGAAAAAGGGGGGGGGGCTTACAATCTGAATTTTATGGTACATTTATCCTTTTACTTTATATTTAATAATTTTTTTTTTGCAGTTGTAAGCAAGATTTTACCTGCATTAAAAGTTTCTGTTAAGTTTTTTTCTTTTTTTCAATGTCCAAAATGCTTTAGGTTCAAGGGGGCTGAGCCCCCTGACAATAATAAATATTTATCTCAAAAAGCACATTTGTTTAGATTTTTTAGAATGCTGCTAAAATTTGTGTAATTGCATCGTAACAAATTTTTCAAGATGGCAGATAAACTTCGTTAAATCTTCATGTTATTTATTAATCCATGTTTTTACATCATTTTCTGTTTTTAAAAATGGTGCAAAATCATTGATTTATAAATAACAAATATTTAAAAATGATGTTTTTCTGCCGTCTTGGGAAAAAATTTCATGTCACCAAAATGGCATTTTGGCGAAATTTTTTTTGCCAAGTAGCACAGGAAAGTAGCACTCTTCCCATGAAAAGTTTTGTGAAGAGTCTTGTTTTGAACTGAACCAAATTGGGAAGGCTCCTTTAAATGACCCAATTTCTTCCTAAACAAATCCTGATGAGGTACAAAATTTTGCACAATGTTGCGTGATATGAATATCACAAAAAAAAAAAGAAGTCAACCACTAGCATTATAGGAGTCTTACTTTCTTTTTTTCAAACGATACATTTTAATAATTTTGTTATGTCTGTAAAGAGAAAAATGCCTAACTGATCGACTAATTTTGCATTTTTTTTGTCACAACTGATTGGCGATATTTGCAAATTTTTTTAATGACAGATTAATTAAATTAACAATACAATTTAATTAAATTAACTTTTTAAAAATCAAGCATAGTCAACTTGCATATCAAATTAAACCTTATGAAAAAAGCAAAGTTCGTCTATTGATCGCGGAAAAACGCGCAGATCGTCGGTCAATCGTGGAAAAAACACGAATTCTGTCGAAAGACCGCAGGAAAAATTTTAATTTTGCCGATTGATCGCGGGAAAAATGCAAAGTTCATAGATTGATTACGAAAAAACGCAAAGTTTGTTGATTGATCGCGGAAAAACGCAAGGTTCGTTAATCTGTCGTAAAAAAATAAATGTTCGCCAATCAGTCGCGGAGAAAATGCAAAGTTTGTCGATCAGTCGCAGAAAAACACGCAAAGTTTGTTGATCTGCCGTTGAAAAAACACAAAGTTCGTGGATCTGTCGCGAAAAAACGCAAAGTTCGTCGATCAGTCGCGGAAAAAACCCCACAAAGTTCGTCTATCTGTCGCAGAAAAAACGCAAAGTTCGTTGATCAGTCGCTTAAAAAATACAAAGTTCGTCGATCTGTCACGGAAATAAACGCAAAGTTCGTCGATCTGTCGCGGAAAACACGCAAAGTTTGTTGATCCGTCGCGAAAAAAAAAACGAAAAGTTCGGCGATCAGACGCGGAAAAAGCGCAAAGTTCATCGATCGGTTGGGGTGCACAACCTTTTTAAGCAAAAGGCCACTTACAAAAATGACTGGGGTGTCGAGGGCCACCATCAGAATTTTTTTTTTCGAAGAAGTGTGACGGGGCGGGGGAAGGGGAAATCAGATTAAAAACATAAATTTCGGAAGGGTAGATTTAGCCCCCCTAGGTTCCTTCTTTCCAGTCAACGTATTCAGTTCTGTTGGCAATGATATATCATCAGTTTGTTTGTATTTATACAAGATATAGCTAAGATTATTTTCAAAGAGTAAAAATACTCCTTGACTTTATTTGAAGGAATAAATTTAGCTTTAAAGATTGCCAGTGCCAAAAAAAATTCTGCTTTCATGAATGAAGGTGGAGAGGAGGAGAAACATATATTATTCTAAATTGTACTTCATAACATATTCAGTCATAAAATGTGGATATCAAAGGGGCGAAATTTGCATGCCTAATCGGAGAAATTTGCAATTTTTTTCGCATCCAATCGGCGAAATTTGCAATTTTTCACACCCGATTGGCAAAATTTGTGATTTTTACGCGCCTGATTGGCAAAAATCATGATTTTTACGCGCTCGATCGTCGGATATCGCGATTTTTACGCACCTAATCGGCAAAATTTGCGATTTTTACGCACCCGATCAGCAAAATTCGCGATTTTTACGTGTCCTATCGGCGAAATTCATGATTTTTACGCGCCGGAACGGCAGAATTCGCTATTTTCACGCACCTGATCGGCAAAATTTGCGATTTTTACGCATCCGATAGGCAAAATTTGCGATTTTTACACAGACGATCGGCGAAATTTAAAATTTACATCCACCCGATCAGTAAAATTCGCGATTTATATGCACCCGATCGGCAAAATTCTCGATTTTTACGGGCCCGATCGGCAAAATTCGCGATTTTTACGCATACGATTGGCGAAATTTACCATTTATACACAAGCTGATCGGCAAAATTCGCGATTTATATGCACTCGATTGGCCAAAAATTCACGGTTTTTACGCATGCGATCGACGAAATTTACTATTTATACGCACCTGATCGGCAAAATTCGCGATTTATACATACCCTATCGGCGAAATTCATAATTTTTACGTGCCTAATCGGCAAAATTTGCGATTTTTACGCGTCCGATTGGCAAAAATTGTGATTTTTACGCGTCCGATTGGCAAAAATTGTGATTTTTACGCATAAGATTGGCGAAATTTACCATTTATACACAGCTGATCGGCAAAATTCGCGATTTATATGCACTCGATTGGCAAAAAATTCACGGTTTTTACGCATGCGATCGACGAAATTTACTATTTATACGCACCTGATCGGCAAAATTCGCAATTTATACATACCCTATCGGCGAAATTCATAATTTTTACGCACCCGATCGCCAGAATTCGTGATTTTTACGTGCCTAATCGGCAAAATTTGCGATTTTTACGCATCCGATCGGCAAAATTTGAGATTTTTACGCGTCCGATTGGCAAAATTTGTGATTTTTACGCGTCCGATCGGCAAAATTCACGATTTTTACGGACCCGATCGGCAAAATTCATGATTTTTAAGGACCTGATCGGCAAAATTCGCGATTTTTACGCATACGATCGACGCAATTTACGATGTATATGCACCTGATCGGCAAAATTCACAATTTTTATGCATACGATCGACGCAATTTACGATGTATATGCACCTGATCGGCAAAATTCGCGATTTATATGCACCCTATCGGTAGAATTCGCGATTTTTACGGGCCCGATCGGCAAAATTCACAATTTTTACGCAGGCGATCGGCTAAATTCACGATTTTTACGCAGGAGATCGGCAAAAGTCACGATTTTTAAGCAGGCGATCGGCGAAATTTACAATTTATATGCACCCAATCGGCAAAATTTGCAATTTTTACGCACCCGATGGGCAAAATTTGCGATTTCTATGCGCCTGATCGGCGAAATTTGTGATTTTTTTCGCGTCCAATCGCCGAAATTGATCCGCGGGCCACCAGTAATCTGATCGCGGGCCACAGGTTGTGCACCCGTAGGTTGGGGGAAAAATAATCACGAAATTTATCGTTCGGTTGCAGGTAAATTAAATAACGCAATTTTTTCTGAAAATGGTGAAATTTTTTGGGCGGGAGGCTCCCGTCCACGATCTTTTTGTGGGCGGGATTTCAAAAATTTCGGCGCGAATCCCGCCCTGAAATTCAAGCCCTGATTTTGATGTTATGCTATTTTATGGTTTAAATTATGTATTTTGGCTTTTATTTTGATTCTCGCGATTTCAATTTGCATGGTTTTTGTAACTTTCTGCATAAAAGCAGGTGAGTTTGATTCTTACCTAGACATTCCAAAAAGTGGATTTATCATTTATGGAAAACAAATAGGGGTTCAGTGGGACAGAGCCCCCCTGACAACAAATTAACACATTATTTCTTAATTATGATACGTATCAAATCTGTTTAAAGTTATAATTACTTCTAGGAAAAGGGCCGAAAATTTATGTATGACAGACTTTTGATATAATTAAAAATGGCCCCGATGGGGGGGGGGGTTGAAGAAATTCGTAACTTCGTCAAATCCCAAGATATTAAATCCGCTTAAATTTCTTGTAAATCTCCTTAAAATTTTCTACAACTTTTATACTGACAAGTTTTTTATAGGACCAACTCTTATAGCAAAAAAAAATTAAAAACAAAAAAAATCCATGCTGGCTCTACCTACATACAAATTAGGTTTTGAAGTAGGCGGTTCCAACTGCTGCATCATCGTAAAAAGGTCATTTCTTCCATGGTCATTTCATATAGCAGCAATTGGAAAACAAGAACCAGAATATTTACTAGACAATCTCAATTGCTACTTTGTTTTGACTTCTTTTATTTGTTCTTAATTTGCAGTAATGAGGTAGTTTTCTTTTACATTTCTGCTCAAGTGATTATTAATATTCATTGAGTTATGAATATCAAGAATATAATTATACCCGCTAATTATGAATAAAAAATTTGTAAATAACAAAGTTAAATTGGTCGCTGTAAGTAAAATATTTATAAAGGTAAAATGTACTAAATTTTAAAAAATCATACTTATGCAAGATGGATGTGTCTTCCACTACGATACTTTTAGTAGCAATTCTGCTGTCTAATTTTGTGGTGTCTTGAATAATAGGAATGTCGCTTTCAGAAATTGTACCCTCTGCCAGCCTGTCAATCAATATATCCATATCTTTTTTGCTTTCTGGAAGAAATTTAATACAAGAAAATCAATAACAACACATTAACTGATTTCGCTTAGAGCATACACAAAATTGTTTTTGAGGAGGCTGAATTTTCCGTTTCTGCTGTTAAATGTTTTCTTAAATAAAGCTAATTTTAATACACTAATTGTCTGTAATACTTTTAGTTAAAATTTTAATAGTTGTTTAAATTTATTTATACTTTTAGTTAAAATTTTCCAGATTTCATATTGAGACAGGGGTGATTGTGGGTTCATGAAAATATACTAAACTTTTAGGGAGAAAACGTTTTCGTATTGAGAGAGGGGGGAGGGAACACATAATTTATTACAGGAAGATCAAATTATGAATTTAAAATATGTTTAGCAATCATATGAAATTAATATTTAAGTCTTATTTTATGAATTTAACTACCAGAAAAACCAGTATTTCTGTACTGAAAATGAAAAAAATACCTGAATTCAGTTATATAACCTGAACACAATCACCCCTATAGAGATTGTTACCTTTCACGATTTAAATTTTGGAAGGGATTAGTGCGATCAGCCCCCTACATTGAATTTACTTTTAAGATAATATACCAGCGCCTACCTCCAAACTGAAGAATGTTGCCAGGATACGTGGTTCCATTCCACAGCACATCGATGCTTTTATGTTTATCCCAGGCTGAAAAATCTGTATTTTCCTTTAAGCTGACTGCTTTCTTCAGTCGAAGAACCGAGTATTTTTCTTCTTCATAAAATTTGACAAGAATGTGCAGTTTATTAATGTCATCCATTTTTTGTAATAAATAAGAAATGATGAGAAAAAAAACGTGAAAGAAAATCGTAAAGTACGTAAAGTGCAGCGTGACGATAAAAACAAGGGAAAAGTGCTAGAAACTCTATTGCCATTCTACTTTAACAAATTAGGTGATTCCATATCAAGAAAGTGAGAATCACTTCAAATATTCACAGTTATAATTGTTTGAAGAAAAATTTGTTGCTTCTCTTAAATTATTCTATATTGATATCCTATAATATATACTAAATAAATTCAAATTTTGTCAAACACAAACACAAATCCACCCATTTGCACTTTTGACATCGATACAATAAAACGCAGCTATCGCCTGACAACAAATATTTTGCTGTTTAAGATAAACTTAATTATAATAATTAGACGTCATTTCCATTTTTTAATTGTGTTCCAAAAGTTTTAATTGTATACAAAATTGGTTTTTCCTTTTAAAATTTATTTAGTGGAATCATCAAAGATCTTTGGCATCATTACGATCACAGACAATAGAATCCTAACAGACAAATAAGAAGGAGCGTGCTTTGAGCGCCGTCTGTAGGAGGTCAGTAAAACTAGCACTGCTCCGGAGCTGTTTGGCCCCAGACTGGCGAGATCGAGGCGTGAAATTTTCTTGTTTCCTTGCGGCGTGAAGGAATCGGGTTTCAGCATGTGTTGTCATGTCCTAAGTTTTTGAAAGGTAAGTTATTTTCTTTTATTTATTGTATTATTTCTCTTTCAATTTCAATGTTTATAAATTTTTTGTACTAGTATTTGTTGTATTTTTTTCAGTTCTGAAAAAATGTTCTCAAACCAGCCAGAAAGATCTTCATTTACAGCCGCTGAAGTGTTTCGTCTTCTCAAAGATGTCTGCAATGGAGAAAAAAAATCAGCGTCTCTTATCATCGGAGTGTGAAAAGTAGGCTATTTATAGATTTTTTTTCTTTTATTAAACAATTTTACAGGCTAATTTAAAAAAATGTATACGTGTAGAAATATCATCACCAACATGTTTTTTTTTTTTTTTTTTTAATATGAAATTTTTTCCGCATTAATAGCTTTAAAATAACTAATAATTGCTTTTGAGGAAAATATTAAGTGTTAGATCTAGCAAATTTGAGTTTAAAAAAATTAAAAACTACAAAATTTCTTGTAAAACACAGGCATTCAAAGTTTTTAGCTTTTTCAATGAAATCAGATTTTTCTTAATCTTAATGTCATTTTGTCTCTTTCTGAGACATGCAAAAACGTGAAAAAAAATCATGATCTAAAATTGGGGGAAAGGGGTAGGGGGTAAATGGATAAAATTAAAATGGTGTACAAATTCTATGCTTTTAAGTTTTCATTGTAACATTTTCAACATTGTAAATATATGAGTAACAATATAAGCTTAAAAAAAAAAAATCTAGTTTTTCTAGTTTCACAAAATATTCTTTGAAATGTAAAATGAAGTGGTTTGTGGGGGGGGGGGGGGGGGGGGGGGGGGACTAAAAAAAAAAAAAGAACTAGATTTTGAAAATGTATATTTCTTTAAAAAGCACTAAACTAAAATACATAATAAATCACCTCTATTTTGTGCTCTGCACATGTAAATTTTATGACACTATCTCTGATTTTTGTTTTAATGCATGTTTACTTCAGTTTGGGTATCTATGCTAATATAATACAGAAATTTTAACACAAGGATGTGCTTAACTCATAATATAGTATAAATAAAAGAAATTAGCGTGGACAGATATAATACTGGTTTTAACACCTAAATTAATAATACTAGAACTACGTTAGTGAAGAACTACTCAGTAAATCGACAAAGAAATTGCATATGAAAGTATGTATATATATATATATATATTTTTTTTTTTTGACAGTGTAAAATTTGAAATTGTGTGGTGTTTAGAAGTTAATAAGTTTGATAAAAATGAAATTGTTCACCCAGGTCATTGCCACTGTTGATATGATGTCTGCGTTTCTCACAGACATGTTTTTGCTTTATAATTTAGGTTCTTAATTTAGAAAATTCGGCTAATATAGTACAGATAAACTTGTTACTTTTGAATTCCAAATTAAATTTAAAATTAAAATGTTTCTTCTGTTTATTGGGATTTGTTTTCATTCACTTTCTATGTAAAATTAAATTATTTAAATATTTTAATAATTGTTTTGACCGCTTGGTCAAAACATATCTTCATATTTATCAAGATGTCTAAAACTACCTTTTTTACATGGTTGAAACCAATACAACCCTGGTCTGTAAGCTGTTTACATTCTTTTGTGAGCACTTGTTTTTTAAATTATTCAAAATATTACCAAACGACAAAAAAGCAGAAAAATGAAATTTGTTTTTAATGTAACATTCTCATTTCATATATCATTCAAGATCTCTAAAATTACTTTTTGTTCAGTATTAATAGCTTTAGTTTAAATAATATAATACCACAATCTTAGGTACTAATTAATAAAATATATTATGACAGGGTGCACTTACCGCAACTTCTGTCTATTTATAAATAGTTAAATTCATTTATATGAGTTAAGGCTTTTATAGCAATCAGGGGTCTGTCCAGACTTTTTCCCCAGGGTCCTGTTTTTGTGAAATTGGTAACAACTTTTTATATTTGTGAAAAATCTAATCCTAATTTTGTGAATTTGAAATGATCGTTATATTCAGGTTCTTGTTTGTGCATTTTTACGGAGATATATGGATGTAAAATACATGTCTTTTCTTTATATATGTAAAAGTGACAGGTCAGATTTTACTTTTAAATGATTAATTTGTGAAATGTTTGGTTTAAAGATAGAAAAATTTTGTGAAAAACCTATTTTTAAGACAAAGAATTTTGTGATTTTTCCTGTTTTGAAATGAAAAATTTTGTGAAGAATCCTTTAAAGGACCCAATTTTTTCCTAAACAGATCCCTGGCAATCGTTATTCAAATGTCTGTTTTTATCAGTATTGAAAGGTTATACATCATTAAGTATATCACAATTCAAGAGGAGGAGGCGAGGGATGTGAAAGAGAGAGGGTTTTTACACATTTTGTGACATTGAATCAAAAATTGAATTGAAATATATCAACAGAAAGACAGATTTTCATATGTTGAACATACAAATTATATAAAGCTAAATTGGGTAAAAGATGTGTTGCATCAGAATGCTTAATTTCTAATTGTATGATTATCATTTGCGGAATTGTTAGAGAAAGAATTGGACTTAAAAACATAAACAAATTTTCTTAAGATCTCTGAATTTGGTTTGCGGTAAATTTCAGTGCTTCAAAAGTTTTACAAATATTTTTATGATTTTTTTTTTTACATTGGTTTATATAGATAGATAGATATAGATATGCTGTGAACTAAAAGTTAAAATATATGTTGTATTTTTTTAGACATTTATATATATATTTAAAAGTTACCTGCATTTTGTGCTCCTAATGCCTGCACATGTAAATTTTATGACATTATCTCTGATTTTTGCTTTAATGCATTTTGTTGCTGCAATGTTTGCTTCAGTTTGAGTATCTATGCTAATATAGGGTACATGTGCCAGTAATGGACATCCTTAAGGAATTTCTTTAAAAAATATTTTTTAATTAATAGTTATAATTGTTATATTCCACATTTCTTAATGTTATATTAATCTACCAACAATATTTTAACCATGCTCATAGTCACATTTCCCAATGTGAATCGAAATTCAATTGTAAATAGCAGAAATAAATCAAAACACCCTAAATTCCAGTAATGGACACCCCACAAAAAAGTAATAGATAATTGATATTATGATTGTATTTAAAACTAGAATTTAAAGAAAGCATATTAATGAAATAAAAAAAGCTGAATTTTTATTGGTTATTTTTTTATAAACCAAAAATATTGCAGGTGGCCCGACAATCATCGACAAAGAAATTGCATATGAAAGTATATATATATGTGTGTGTGTGTGTGTGTGTGTGGTTTTTTTTTTTTTTTTTTTTTTTTTTGATGGTGTAAAATTTAAAATTGGGTGGTGTTTAGAAGTTAATAAGTTTGATAAAAATGAAATTGTTCGCCCAGGTCATTGCCACTGTTGATATGATGTCTGCATTTCTCACAGACATGTTTTTGCTTTATAATTTAGATTCTTAATTAAAAAAATTGAGCAAACTTGTTACTTTTGAATTCCAAATTACATTTAAAATTAAAATTTTCCTCCGGTTTATTGTGATTTGTAAAATATTTCATTTAAATACAGTATTCAAAGGAACAAATCTGACTTTTTTATTAAGTTTAAGGCTGTTAGTTGAAAATGTTCCTATATATATATTCCATATCTGGGGTCGATGCAGATTTTTTTTTCTTGGGGGCACAGTTTGTGAAAAGTAAAGGTTATTTTTGTGAAATTTTATTATATTTTTGTGAAATTTTATTATATTTCTGTGAAAAATAACATTTTGTAATGAAAGTAGAAATCCAGCTACTCTAATTCGAACCAAGCGTTTATTAACAAAAACTTTTTTAAATACTTTTGCTGAAATTTTTGCTCTCTGGTGAACTTGTTTGTTTACAAATTACACATTTTAAAAGTCACAAAATAATATATAAATAATAAATAGTAAGTTTTTATGAAATGGAATTTTGTGAAAAGGCCTATTTTGTTAAAAGGAATTTTGTGAAGGGGAGTGTCTCATTATAAAGAATTTTGTGAAGGGATCCATTTTATTACATTGATTTTTGTGAAGGCCCCCAAATTAAAATGCTAAATAGGCCCCAAATTAAAAAATCGACCCTTGCTTATAGTACATAATCTTTAAGTTATTGCATTGTATTATTTATTTTAAAATACTCTGAAAAGTGATTTGTTAAAATATCATAGAATTTTTTGTAAATTTCTTTTTTTGGTACTTTTTGGTTAGCCGGGCACCATTGATATATATACGTACATATACACATATCTATGTACACATATGGATACATACACATGTATGTATATATAGACAATGTATATACATATGTATTTATGTATGTACATATATCACTGATTCTTATGATTTTTTTTAAATATCAATATTTAGTATTTTCTAATTTTCTTTAAATTATGTGAGCTATAAAACTTTTCATTGATTCTATTTTTATGAGCCTGACTCTAAAACCCTGAACTTAAAATTTGCTGTTTGCAGCTGATGATTACTTGGATTTTATTTTACATTTTCATTCATTATTTATATATTAAACCATGGATATCAAGGTGATTTATTTTATATTTCTTATATGAATATTTTTGCTTCTTTTTCCTTTTTTATGGAGATTAATCACATATACTTAACATATTTATCAAAGAAAATGTCTGTCAGCGGCCATCTTATGGCCACTTTCCTACGAGGAAAGAGTATAATTTTTTTGTATTTCATCAAGATTCTACTTTTGTTGGTTGAAATATGTGTATATTAACATTTTTATTTGAGCTAGTTAATTTTAAATTAACACTAATTGAAAATTTTAAATAAATAAATGCAAGAAAATTTGGCGATTGACTTTATTGCCACCACTGGTAATTTTACTTTAAATGCGTTATTAATGAAAGAGCAAAAATTGTAATATCTGTTGTCATACCCAGGGGCGGGGGGAAAATACATCATTTTACTCACTACTGGCGAGTGGATTTTTAGGCAGCCTTTGAAATCTGTAAGCTATTGAAGATTTGCCAAAAAGCTTTAATTTTTTTACTAATTCTATTTTGCAACTTTACAAACTACCATGATGTAAACATGGTACTAAATTCTATCCTGTACTAAAGTGTCCTCTGTTGTATATATTTCTTAATTTTTTTGGGAAAAAAATTTGAAAATGAATCTACTAATAGTAATTAAATATTTTTGCAGTCGCATACATTTTGTCATAAAATTTTTCAACTGCACTTTGCATCTGGCTGACTGATAAGATTATGAATTTATGTACAGGGAAAGGGAAATGTCCATCAGTTATTCAGCAAAGATTTTCTTTATCTTTTTTTCAATGAGAGATACATTATGAATTTAAACAATGTTAGATAAAAATTAATGTAAAAAAAATAAAAATTACATGGTTGCTATGATTACATTTTGTAGTAAACCATAAGTTTCTCAAAATAAATGGTATTTTTGAAATTTCTAAAATAATTTTAGTCATTAAAACAAAGTTTGATATTTTTAACCAATATTAATCTATAATTAAATACATTTTTACATACATTTTTACATGGACAATTTTGAATTTTACTTCATTAGATGTGTTTTTTTTTTTAATCCTATATTTAATCGTGTCATAGTGGTGAATATGAAGTGTTTTTTTTTTTAATCCTATTATAGTGGTGAATATAAGACTTACAAAAAAAAGAGGGGGGGGGGGGGTTAATACAATAAAATGAAAATAGGCAAAATACTATCCTCAACGAAAATCTTTATGAAAGTAATGGTATAAATGCAAAAAGTATTGAACAACTGATTAATTTTTTTTTAGATATTCCTTTTTTAATTAAAAATAGAAATTATGTTCTATGAGCAGATAGATATAAAAATTTTAATTCATTGCTTTCAACTAAGTTTTGTGTTTAAATTGTTGATATTATATCATTTATCTTTAAAAACAGCAAATGCTCTTTACCCCCTCCCCCCTCCCCATTTAAATTAGTATTGCAATATGTTAGTAATATTAATATTAACTTGTCGATATATTGCGATATTAAGTTTCTTAGATCGCACAGCCTTAGTGTGTATTTTCTGTCCCGAGTGTCTAAAGAATGAGTTATAAATTGCATGTTGATTTGGCATTTGACTTCTTATTTTTTTTTCTTTATATTTAAATTAGATAAATAAATCTGTAATGTTCTTATTTATTCATTTGTATTTTAAATGTAACTTTTTTTATGTTACAGGTTAATTAAGTACAAATGACCCAGCTTTTCAGAGCTTTTTGGTGGTTTCCTCTGTACTCAACGTCGATGCAGGATGGATGAAAATATTTCCACCTAATTGCCTAATTTGTTATTTTACTTTAGCCTAGAATTTATATTAAAAGTTTTATTGCAATGTAAATTAAATATGTTTTTATTTAATAAATTGGGCAGAAAGATGTAAAATGGTGTTTGTTTGCATGTCTGTGTAATCATTTGTTGATTGATTTTTAATTCTTTGTAATTACAGGGGTGAAAATTTGCTTCAAGCCACAGACTAAATTTTGATTTAGTGCTACATTCTGCTACTGAAGTGAAAAAAATATCTGAATTCTGCCCCAATCTGCTATAAGAATGTAATTTTCCATAATTAAAAAAATTGATAGAAAAAAAAAAAAAAAACACCTTTATATGGACATTTTTATAGGCTTTCAGAAATGTTAACACAATATTATCCTTGTAGCATCATTAAAGCTAATAAAAATTATCAATAACAAATTCTGCTACAAGTTCAGGTCTAAATTTCACTTTTTACAGTATTTATTACACGTCATCTTAATTAAAAGAGGATGTTTACTCAAAAAAGCAACTGCTGTACTGTCATTGAAAAAGAAACAGTATTGCAAAATATTTTTGGCATTAATTGTTCTTAAGAAAAAATATTTTTTCCTGCTTGCCAATGTGAAACATTCTGACATATTCATAACTGATTTTTATATGAAATTTGCAGGGCATGACTACTGAATTGATTCGGAATTTAATAGCATTTTTCGATAAGTTAGTTAGTCTTTGATAATGAATTTGCTCTTGAGTTGTGATTATTCTATCATAAAAACTATTTTAGTGCCTTAAGAACTTAGGTTCAGAGTATAAACTTTGACAACATTTTCTAAAAAATCCTCGGTTTTCCTATTAAAAGGGAAAATGCTATTCGGTTTCAATGGTACAGACATTTTGTCCTGCTACAGAATTGCTAAATGCTGCTACAAAACTGCAATTTCCACCCCTGTAATTAGTATAGCTGCCAACTTTTATGCTATTTTTATACTTATTTTTTTATTAAGAATCTTTGCCTTATTTAATTGCAGAATTTCTATGATTAAATAAGATAAAAAAAATAAATATTAATTCTTTAATAGTTAATATTATGATAAAATATTCTGAAATTGTGTTAATATAAAAGTTGGCAACCATGATTTTTATTCACTACTGAGGGATAAAAAAAAAAAACCAAGATTTTGTTTTTCAGAATGAAAATCAAGATGGAAAATTTCAAAATAAGGTAAGAGACAAGAGAAAATAAAATAATCATTAAAACTATACTGAGAAAAAAAAAATCCTGTCACTGGCATCTAGAAACTAAATTGCGGCTCTAGGGGGGGAAAAAAAAAGTTCCATGTCATTATGAATTTTAGTTCCCTTTGCTGGAGAGTTTTGGTCTCCTCTATTAAAATTCAAGAGTGTTTTCTTATATTATCCTGGTCAAAATGATTTTAATCTCTGCAAATAAATATGAACACAAGAGGTTAGTTTTAGTAACTAAACTATAATTCTAGTTTATGAATTTATTCTGGATATCAAGGGTTAATTTCTCACAATTCAAATGATTCATAATACAATGTATCGTTTCATCACCTACCTCAATGATTTTGTCTATTCAGTTTATTTGTTTATGTTATTTGCATAACTCTGAAATCTATATTTCTAGTTTAGGGATTTAGAAAATGACTACTTATTCGTTCTAGATAAAGGCGGTACAAGTTTCCTTTCAGTATAAAAATGATCATCAGTATAATTTATAATTAAAATAACTATTTTTTTTAACATGTTTCTTTCATAAACTTTTTACATTTTGGGTAGTAAAAAAAAGGGTAATTTTTTTAATGTAAGTACATAGTGAGACTTTTTCTTAATAAATTAAATAAACTGACTATAGTTATTAAAATTCATGGGTACAAAATATGCCATGAAAATATCGTCAAATTTTAAAATTAATAAATAAGATTACTAATGTTTATTTTTGAAAACAACATAACAAAAAAAAGACAGAATATTTTGCAGATTTATTTCTTCTTAGGTTTCTGATTAGAATAAATAAGTAAAAAATATGAATATTGAAAAAGTTTTCATAAGTATTTATCAAGAAAGAAAACCATTTATTTAACTGTACAATTTTAATAATGGTTATAGAAGTGAACATTTTAAAGAATTGAAAGTATATAAAAAAAGAAGAAAGAAATTATACAAGTTTTTTTTTTTTTTTTCCCATAAGTAAAAGAAATTTTAGATTACAATTTAAAGAATTTGCAAATTACTTATCAAACTGCACAAATTTATTGAAAATCACTCTGTAAACATTTCATGAAATAGAAGTGAAAAAAAAAAAAAAAAACTAAGAATGAAGAATGAGAAAGATATTTCAAAAAAACAGAATTGACTGGAATTTTGTTAAAGGTTGGCTTCAACTGTTTTCACATGAACATAAATATGAATAAAATACTGGAAATGTGCATTAAAAATAAGTGTATGGAGAGAAGAAAAACTTCAAAATAATTCTATATATCTAAAAAAAAAAAAAAAAAAAGTTTGAATTTAAACCAAATTAAGTTTTTATTTAATGTATTAATTAAAATCGAGATATGTAGTACCTATCGTTCAGATTTTTAATTCGCACACAAATTTTCTTAATTCACACTAAGTACACATTTTTATAACATGGGAAAAAAAAAGCAGTAAAAATTCTGGATTTATAGATTTTTGAAGCAAATAAAATTCTGTATTACTTTTAGATAAATGTTAAGAATATGTTGTGCTTAGTAATTTTTTGTACACAACCCACATTTTAATTTCGATATCATTATGGCACATGGGAATAAACTTTTCTTTTTAATGAAAACATTGTAACTTTAAAAATTAATAATTTCAGAGCCGAAAATATGTGTAAAAAAAAAGTACATGGGAAGAAAATAAAAATAAAATCGTAGTCACAAATCAAAATTTATGTTAATAAAATAACTAATTTGTTAAAAAAAAAAAGCTGGATTTAGTTTCATTTAGCTATAATTAAAAATTGACATATTTTATTATATATCCATTTTTAATTTAAAAATATTTAATCTTTTAAAAATTAATGGCAATAAAAATTGAAGTTTGAACTATTGCTTTTTCACAAAGTCAAAAATGCTCAGTTGTTGCTGTAGGCCGTCAGCAGCGGCAAATAAATCCTAATGTTTACAATTTCCTCCATACCCCCCTCCCTCTTTTTTAACCATCATATTTATAATGTCGCCAAAAGAGCGATAAATTGCCAAATGCTGCAGTCTTACGGCAACCATGCTGTTTGTTCTACTGCCTTCCTCCAGACGGCGCCAGCTTCTATGCGAATCCCATGTTAAATATAATTTCCATAGCAGCCAATGAGAGTATCCCTTCTGAATGTATTCTATTCTGTGATTACGATGATCGTTGGTGTATCTTTTCTTTGATCTTTTCGTTTTGTTTACTTGTTAATTTAGCTGATTTTCTACATTTACATTATCGTGATTTGGTAGTACTTTTTTAAACCTTTATGCGGTTTTTATTATTGGAGACCTGATTTAAGGATTCTTCTACATCAAAAATGTCTGATGCAGATGTACCAAGGAAAAAGGTTAGGTATAACAGATACCTATGTACTGATGAACCTATGCCTAAAAGAACCTTGATTCGCAGACGTAAAGAAGAGAATATGGAACCTATCATAAATGACAGTGGATCAGTTTCACTAAGTGATTGCCACTTCAATACGCCTGCAGCTTCTCTGGAAGAAGATCCTGTGAAGGATTTTGTGGATAATTTATCATTTGCCACTTTCGACAGTTTCTCAAATTTGTCATCGGATGATGAAGGTGATAAATCAGAAGAAAATTATTTCCCAAGGAATGATAAATCGGGCATACATCTAGAAAACCCAGATGAACCTTTATATCCCGAAGCTAAAGTTTCTAATCTAGAAGCCTTTATTTTAATATTATCATTTATCGTAAGATTTAATTTCTCAAAAACTTCCATTGAAGCACTGCTTCAACTTTTGCAACTTTTGTTGCCGCCATGTAGTTTACCATCTTCATTTCACATTTTTTCCTCAAAAATTATATCTGCATTTGATAAAACTTGTGAGGTGCATTTATATTGCTCGAATTGCAAAGCATATCTTTGCAAATTAGCTGATGTAGAAAAGCCTGAGGAGTGTATTCATTGTAAAGAAACTTTTAATCCCAATTTAAATATGAAATTGGGACAATTTTTTCTATACATGCCCATAAAGGAACAAATGAAATTTAAACTTCAAAACAGTAATATTATGTCAGAGATATTGAAATATAAAGCAGATTTTGACAGCTCTTCGGGTAATAAATATAAAGATATTTTAGACGGTAAACTATATTCTTCGGTGCCAGGTTTAAAGTGTCCTAATAACCTTTCAATCCAATTTAATATAGATGGTATTCCTTTGCATAAGAAGGCTAAATACAATCTATGGCCTATACAATGCATTATAAATGAACTGCCTCCAGAAAAAAGAAAGGAAAATATTATGGTTTGCGGATTATGGTTTGGTAGAGATAAACCGATAATGAACAACAATTTTTTGAAACCCTTTGTCAATGAAATGTTGGAACTGTCCAGTAATGGAATAAATTGGGTAAATGGGTCCAATTTCATCAATACCAAAGTGTTTCCTATATTATGCACATGCGATGCACCTGCTAGGGCTTCAGTTCAGAATTTTATGCAATTTAACGGCAAATTCGGTTGTGGATTTTGCGAACACAAGGGCATGCGTGTTCCGAAAGGTAGAGGGTTTTGCCGTGTTTATGATTACAAAGAAAATGTAACTGTGCCATTAAGAGCATTTAAAAGCGCCATAATGTATGCAGAACAAGCTAATGGACAATCTTCAACCAAGCAAATAAGTGTAAAAGGAGTTAAAGGACCTTCAGAACTTGTAAGGTTATATCCTAGTCTAAATTTAATTGACAGCTTTGTTCCAGATTATATGCATTCTGTACTGTTAGGCGTTACAAGGCACATTGCTAACCTTTTTCTTGGAACATGTAACCAAATCTATTCGCTCAATAACTCAGACATTCAGGTTCTAAACTGTCGCATTAAGCAATTGAAGCAACCTCATGAAATGGTTAGAAAACTGCGGTCAACTACTGATATAGCGTTTTGGAAAGCTTCAGAATGGAGGGTATTTCTTTTAACATCACCAGTTTTATTGCTACATATATTAGATAATGCTGTCTATAAACATTGGTTGTTGCTGGTATATGGTGTGAAACTTCTTCTTGGTATAAATATTAGTGAAGAAGAAATTGTATGTGCAGAAACAGCATTTAAAAAGTTTGTTGCTGGAGTTCCTGAAATTTATGGAATTACAGAGCAAACTTACAATATCCATTTACTTCTGCATTTACCAAATGCAGTAAAATCATGGGGACCTCTTTGGTCTCATTCATGTTTTGCTTTTGAAGATTCTTTGGGGAAATTAAAAGAAACTTTTCATGGTACTAAAGGAATTTCCTTACAAATAGTTTCCTGTTATTTGAATAAAACACTATTGCAAATGGTTATAGCAGAAGACAATATAAAAAATGATGTTGTAAAGTACTTTGTCCAAGACATGCAGCGTGGTCATGCTTTGACAAAAAAAACCCTCAATATAAATGGTTGCATATTATTTGGTAGAGGGAAAAATGTGAAATTACCAAGGATAAAGAGGAAACTGCTAGAAGAGACTTTCCCTAATTATTCAGAGTCGTCAATTGTACTCAGTTTCAACAGAGCACTGTTTTTAAAGACTATGTACAGCACAAAAAATTACTGCCAGCCTTTTCAGCATGCTGATTATATTGTATCAGTTGCATTAAGAAGCAATACGTGTCTAGAAATTGAAAATATAATAGTTGTAGAAAATGAAGTAATTTTTATTGTTCAGAAACTTGCAACTAAGTATCTTAAAAAAACGGATAGTGATTTGGGAAACTTATGTAAAGATGTATTAGAAGTTACCGATGATGAACTATCTGAGCATTTAATGATAATTAGACCAAAAGATATTATACATAAATATATTTCTGTTCAAATTTCTGAAAATGATTCCAAATATCTTGTTCCATTAATAAATAATGCTGAGCAATAACTAAATTTTTTCAGCTGCATTTATTCCAAAATTTTTATTTTAAACTAGCAGAACCACCCGTGTTAACATAAATAAAAGGACAATATGACAATAACAATGACAAAACTTTGTACATTCTTTATGTTAAATCGATAAGTCTCCCCAGTAGCAGAAAGGTGTTATTAAATTTTTCATACCTTGATAATCAATTTAACAGCTTTAAAAAAAAATTGCTAAAATTAAATTTTTATCTAGATTTGTTGTATTTCCTTATGTTTTCTCCTTGTATTTTCTTTGTAAATGCAAATTTTGCTTATTTTATGGTCTACTATAATTTCTTATAGTAAGCTTGGGCCAGCATTCTTGAATTGCAGATGAATTTTGGTTTACTGCAGATTAATACAAAATTGTCTGATGCTTTGATCATCTAATTAAAAATTGTGAAAACTGGAATTAATATTAAATTAAGATTCCTTTTTAGACAATTTAAAGAACTTAATTAATTGAATTGTAATTCATTAAATGTTGAAATGAACTATATAGTATTTATATATATATATATATATGTAGTTTCTAAAATGAGAAATTCTTAAAATTTGTATAAAAGGAACATTAATTTAATACTAAATTCAGTTCTGCAAAATTTTGCATTTCACAATTTTACAAAAACAGGACCCTGTCTGCAAAGTGTGACGGTACCTGAAATTAACACTGATATTAAGTTCACAAAATTATGAATAGATTTTTTACAAAAACAGGACCTTGTATGAAAAGTCTGGACAGATCCCTGTATACTTACACAGGGCAGCTACAGATTCTGGAAAAGTGAGGGAAGTTTATCAATCTGGAAAAATCTGGGAATTTTGCAAAAGTACTTGAAAGTCAGGGAAATTTGTCTATATGAGAAAATATTTGTGGTTTTGCACAAGACTGATTTGTCGACAAACATGGGATATTTAAGCCAATAATCACACATATGATAAAGAAAAATAAAATTTACATATATATATATTTTTTTTTTTTTTTAAGATGCACATAATAGGAGTTTTTGGTTATTTAACACAAATTAATATGATCAGATGTCCTCATTTTCTGTGGATAGTGCTTATATTGAAGGCAATTTACTCATTTTTAAAAATTTTATGATACATTAGCGTAAGTTGAATCCAATTATAGCTATCCCGTTAGATTTTGATGTGTCTTAGAATTTAACTTTAATATAACTTATTCTTCAGGAAATGAGGAAATTTTCTGGTCGCCATATATTCTTTGGTATAATGAAGTCGGACTAAATTTTGAGTTTGGATTTATGAAACTGTGAACCAATACTTTATGAATATTGTGCAATTTTTATGTTTTGCTCTTGTTTTTTCTATCAAATGAGGTATTAGCAAGCTGGATAAGTGTTATATATATGCAGTAGCGATATATATTAAAAAATACCATATGTGTATCATTAATGGAAATCAGGGAAATCTGTAAAGCTAGTCAGGGAACTTTTTTTTTTTTTTCTGTAGCAATCCTTTTATATATATATATATAGTTTTCTCAGACTTAAATTTAAAAATCAAATTCAACCAAATAACAATGACAAATATTCTGTCTCGTTGAATATTTGTCAGTTTGGTGAAATATCAAATATTCGTTGCATCTCTAATTTATATCACTTCTTGAAAATCAAGAATGTTTAATAATAAAGTGAAAACTGAATTTGTAATTCTGTAGCAAAATAGAACATATAAATAAAGCTACTAAAGACCGTTAAACCAAATGAACTCTAAATAAATCTTTTGGTTTAAATATAAATAATACACACATATATATAAATATCCTGTTAATTAAAAAATAAACAAACCCATGTATGTATATAAAAAGGCACAATCGTACAATGTTTAGACATACAAAAAATCAATATGTTTGTTTTGGTGATTCAATGGATCCTCTCTTCAGTGTCAAAAAAAAAGTATGCAGTGTATGAAAAAAATGAGATTTGAAACTAAATTTGTACACATTTGTTTTCCCCTTAACCGAAGGATGCCAGAAGACTAAATGGGCCGTTTACCTTTCACAGCCTCAGTAGAATATTGTATTTTACAGGGGTGCAAAAATCTAGGCACCAACAGGCCGATTCCCACCACTAAATTTTTAGTATTCTTCGCCTAATAAGAATAGTACTGATACAATTTAGGCAAAGTATACTAATAAAATTTGACGAAGAATACTAATAAAATTTAGTAGTGAGAATCAGCCCATTGGCGCCTAGATTTTTGCACCCCTGGTATTTTAGAAGGAGTGTACCAAATCAAATTTCAGTTGGATGCAACTGGATGCTTTCGGTGTAACCCCAGTCATGATGTTTTGCTTGGAAACTGACTCCAAACACATGATTGCTATATTTCATTTTCATTTCTTGTTAAATATAAATCATAGAAAATGTCACCACTGCATTTCAAGTATTAAATCACTTAGCTGCGAGATATAACTATAATATGCAAACAAAATAGAAAATATAGCATAGCAACTGTTTGTTTGGAGTCAGTTTCCAACCAAAGCACCATGATAGGAAGTGTGAAAAACCGTTTTAGCTCTTCCATGCTTGTGGTGGAGGGAGCCTTAAATGAGCTTCACCCAATTTCTCCGATAATATATTGTCTCAGAAAAACAAACTATGAAAAGCATTTCTTGCTACCTCCCTTTAGTGGTGGAGAGGGCTCAAATTTGTCTATTCTCTGCCTCCAATAAAATATTGTATTGTCACAAGAATGAAGTATCATGCCAAATTTCAACTCAATAGATAGCAAGAAGTGGAGGAAAAAATTTTGCCCCCCCCCTCCTACAATCATATATGAGGTGTATTTGATAGGTTTTTGAACCGGTTTCTGACATATGCACTCACATTTCATTAAAACTGATTAAAAATTGAAGTTAATTAAGAATTAAAGTATCGAGGTCCATAAGCCGTGCTTTTGGCCCATGAAATAAGATTAAAATTTGATTTTATTATACTGACATAACTATTTCACGTTTTAATATAGGACAAAATTAGCACTTGCCAAATCAGCAAGTAATACTGAAAATTTGGCGATTGACTTTATTGCCACCACTGGTCACACTCGCCAATTGCAATGATTGAATGGAAAAAGATTCGTGCAACACTTTCTTCTTTACATATATTATAAAATACATCAAAATGTACAATATATGTAAAAATAAAAGTGTTGCAAAGCTGCATTCATAGTAAAGTATAAAAAATAGAGATTTAAGTAACTGCATCCCTCATGTCACTAAGATACTTTTGGATGCAGCAACGTGTTTAAATGTGCTAAAATAATTGTAGCTATTGATAATGTGAAGGAATGCCATTATTAGTAATAGTTACGTTCATTTTAGCACATGCAAAAACTATTGTTGAAATTGTACAGGATAAACATTGTAATATAAAAAAAATTAAATGATTAAGTCAATATAACAAAATTAAATTTTAGTCTTATTTCATGGGCCAAAAATATGGCAAAAACAAACTAATAAGATTTAGTAATCAAATTTAAGAAAATTTGAAGATAAATATAGTAAGCTTGGTCTGCTTAACTAAACAAAACCAAAATGAGAAAAAATTATTTCTAATGAAGCTGCAAGTTTATCTAAATTAGATAGTTTATCTTTCAGTGGATTTTCTAAGTAAATATTGTCCCACATAATTATTGATTCTACATTTAAAAATTCAGCTTCAAACATAAAGCTTGGAAAAGTTTTTTTTTTTTGGTTGGAGGGGGGAAAAAACCCACTATAAGAACGACAAAGCTAATAACAGTTAAAAAATTCATTTACACTTGTTTTGACTAAAAATATATGCAATATTTTGAAAATGAAAATGAAATCTGTGAAAATATGAAACTCAATAATATTTTAAAAATATATATATCACCCAACCCTGCCTAGGTCGTTGAGTAGAAATCATGATTTTCACTTAAAATTTGAAAGGATAAAAATAGTCATATAATACATCATCAACAATAAGGAAAACTGAGCTTAAACAAGTGAGATGTCTCTGTATGAGTTTATTTTATATTTAAGATTAAAAAGCAAAGTTCGAATGTTTAGAAGGAAAAGGCACAATTGATCGCAGCAATGGTATTTCCCGAGTAGCGTAAAATGTATGCTTTGTTATATTAAATTAAAATGTATTTTCTATGTATTATTTTTTTTTCTTTGTCCCATGTTTTTCCAAAAGCGAATGACCGCATCCTCTAATGCAGTTAAAAGATATGAATTTTTTTTTTCTCGAACTTGTCTTTTGCTATCTTTGATCAGTTTTTACCTGTAACTTTGATGGAATAAATGGAATGATATTCTAGCTTGACTGCTGTTTGCAGATATTTTTAAACATTAATTTTTCTTCAGAAGACCAAACCTGCATCTAAAAAATATTAGATATTGGTAAAAAATATTTGATTGCCGTGCAAATACTCACACGGGTCCATTTGTAGAATATTATTGTATTTTCACTGGAGATGAAAAGTACCAAAACAAGTTACAGCTTAATGCAAAAATAAGAATAAAAAATCTCCTCCAGCCTACAATGGTAGACAATCTCTAAATGCACCCCACTCAATATATTTCAGGAATAGAATAACTGTATTTTGTCACTTGAGATGAACATATTAGTGTCATATGTCAAATTTCAGCTCAATATACTACATCCATAAGAAGTGTGAAAAAAAAATTGTAAGTGGGACGAAGATGCTTTTTATGGAATAATGCACACTGAAAAACATTAAATTTGAATAGACACCCCATGCATGAAAATAATGCAAATTTGGAATATACAAAATTCTCATACACATGAAAAATGCATAATTTGTGCAAAATTGGAATATACAATAAATTTCTCACACACATGAAAATGCATAATTTGTGCAAAGTTGGAATATACAAATTCTCACACACATGAAAAATGCATAATTTGTGCAAAATTGGAATATACAAATTTTTTTGTGCATTAAAAATGCATAATTTTTGAAAAATTGGAATATACAGACTTTTCTTGTGCATAAAAAATGCACAATTTTTGCAAACATGGAATATGCACTTATTTTATGCAAAAAATGTGCACAGTTTTTGAAAACATAGAATTTGAACTTTTTTGTATGAATAAAAAATGCAGATAATTTGCACAAAAAGTGTATACTTTTCAAAGTATTCAAAAATATTCACTTTTTATGCACAAATTGTGTACAATCTTTACTTTTTTGCAAAAAAAGTACAAACTTTTTCTAGCTGGGGAGATATTACGATGAATAATATTCGATGAAAAGATGGCAGTCCTTCAACGATATAGCAAGTTGTAGTCGATATTAACGAGTATGGCGAAGTAGAAGGCAATGAAATGATTCCACCAAAGTTTTCCAATAAATCCAGCTAATCTCCAGACAAATAATTTTATTAGAAGACGAACAACACAGAAACGATTCCCAAAGGTCTAAAACTTATAGCCCTCGGGCTAACGTTGCTTCACTTCATTGAATTAAGATGTTACTGGGCCAGATGAATATTCTACGGTCATAAAAATACCAGACACATATTTGTTTAGCTTCCGAAAACGTCAAAAATCTGCCGCTCCGACCAGTGCGGGCGAGTTTTGTTCTCTCCGCGGATACATACACAGAATGACGTCACGAGCGCACAACCCAATGAGTGAGAAGCTAGCTCCAGCCCAACGAATGAGGCTAGAGGGTGAGGCTAAAACAGTAAAGAATCCCTTACTTGGGTGCGGACCTATTTTGAAGTTAAAATCGCAAGCGCGCGAAAAATTCAGAGCAATAATAATAATAATAATAAAAAGAAAATAGCTTTAAAAAACATTCGAAATGAGAACGCGTCTCAGAATTTTATAGATTGGGGAACTGATAAAAGTTACGAATGATCTTAAATTTTAGATTAAGATTTGGAATAAAATAATTATTAATATACGGATATTTACTTTTAAAAGGACTTTAAATAGGAATAGATATTACTAAGAATTAAGGAAATACTGACTATGACAGAAGTTAGATTAATTTTAAAATATTAATGCGAATAAAATGGAAGGATACGAAGGAAATAAATTTTTATATAACATTATCCCCCCCCCCCCTAAAAATCCGAATGACGGGTAGATCCGTTGATCTACAAGTTCATTAAGGCAAGCAAGAATTTGGATTACAAAATAATTATCTGGTATTCTAGTTAATGCCAAAAATTCTTTGATTTTATTAAAGTTAATTCAATAATTATTTTTGTAAACGCGAACCTCTGGGAATTGTTTAAATACAGAAATACATACAATTACAATATAAATAAGTTAGTAACAAATAATTTTTTTTTTCACTCTTCAAACATAAATAGTGAAAAGGATGAAAATGAAGTAAACAAAGCATTTTTGTCTAAGCAGTGAAAAGTATAAATGTCTAATAGTTCTCTTAATCAGTAACAGTCTGAGTTATAGACCTCTCATTTCCAAAAAAAGTTTCTTGGTATGGATATGAAGGCACAGATATGTCAAGTATTAGCCAGTAATACAGTTTACGGCAATACAGTGTATTGATTCTGTAGTAGGATAATTCCAGTTAATCATAAAGTTCAAAAACATAAGAAAGTTTCATCACCACTAAGGTCAATAAACAATTAAAGTACTGGTTTGTGACGCTTGATAAGTTTTGTGCCTTGATAAGTAGGTATAGCTTGATAAGTGCACTTATTAAGTGAAGTCCAGTCAGTTAATAATGTTCCATCAATTAGATATGAGTATTAGATGTTTTGCTAGTAAGATGTGACTGTTTATCATCAACTAATATACTATCAGTGGTTCTCTTTTATCACAATTCTCAAGAATATTCTCTTTTATAATCTTATCACATAATAAATAACAACAACAATTATAATAACGACATAATAATATCAACAATAACAAACAACTTCAAAATAATACTAAATCAGTAATTCATCTGTATATTATTTAATTCCTCATTCTTTTTCAATATCAGTGAGGAATGAAAATATACTTAATAAAAGGAAACAAAAATAAGAAATAGTAAAATAAGAAATATCTGTGGAAAATTATCAACAATTCAGTAAGATAATGTGCTCTCTGTTTTCAGTCAAACAAGAGAAACATAAGCTGCTCAATGAAAATAAGACCTTGAAGTGAACGGTGGATAATAAATTTAACCATTACTATTAGTAGAGAGTTTTATTCTATTATTATAATTTAATTTAATCCAGTGAATTTTTATTCAATTATTTTAATTTAATGTATTATTCTAATCTAATTTGCTATTCCAATTTACTTTATTGTTCTAATTCAATTCAATCCAATATAAGAACCTTTTAACTCAAATCAACTAATTTACGCCTGCATAAAAAGTTAACTCAAGCAAAAATATTGGCAGTAATATTCTTGGGAATTCCTATATTCAAGAACATACTGTTATACAGAAGAGAATTGATTAGTCAATTATAATTTGATTTAATTAAATTTAGTTAATTTTTGCTTTACTAAGTTTAATATTAAGCTATTGATTTAACATTAGTTTGTTGTTGCTCATGGGATAACTTTAATTTGTCAGGAGGGTAATAAGGGCGTAATTTTGATACATGGACTATTTCAGTAAATTTATTTTGAGTCTGTCTATTAATTTCAACATTTACATCAGATAATTTTTTAAGGATTTGATAGGGACCACTAAAAACTTGTGAGAGCTTTCTGGTATTGGGATAATGGAATTCGTCATAGATAACAAGATCTCCTATCTCAAATTTTGGCTCCACATAATTTCTATCATAATATTTTTTACTTTTCCAGTAAAATTCATCCGTGCGTTTTTTAGCAATGTTGAGGGCTTCCTGGACAGGAGGGTAATAATTTTGCTTAAGAGGGGAATCATAGGGTAATTTGCCAAAAAGTAAATTTGGTTATGGAATGGGGTGTATTATTGTATTCATTAACTACTTCAGTCAGAAGTTTGGTCCAAGGAATTTTGGAGGTAGTAGAATTAACTTTACACTTTAATCTTGTAACTATTGATTTATTCACTCTCTAACATTTGCCATTCGTTTGAGGGTGATGTGATGTGGTTAAACGTTGCTTAATATTGTGATTCCGCAAAAATTTTTTTAATCTAGGTGAAGTAAAGGCTGCATTCCTATCACTTAATACCTTTTGAGTACCCTGTATATCGAAAATTTTGTTGAAACAGAATAATTGTTGAGGGAATTGAATATTGAAGACTTGTTTTAAGCAATTTGTGTATGTTTCTGTAGTAACACTTTTGAAAGGAAATGCCCAAACATATCTGGTTGCATGGTCTATGATGATGTGTAGATATTTTTTGGTGGAGTTATAATAATTGAATCCTCCCACAGTATCAATAGAAAGACATTCAAAACGTTGATCTGTGGTGGGCATAGCTTGTAATAAGCCAAATTTTTTCTGTCTGGGTTTTTTATTCTTTTGACAAATATCACAATGTTTTACAAAATTGGTTATATCTTGCGTCATGTCAGGCCAATAATAATTAGGGGAGATTAAATTTAACATTTTTTGGATACCAGGATGACCAAATTTTTCATGAGCAACATTTAGTATTTTTCTCCTTAAAGACATGGGGACTACTATTTTTCGAAATCCTTTCCTTTTAATAATCATAAGTCCATTTTCATTTAGATAATTTTTACCACACACATTATCTTTTTCCTGCCTCTCTATAATTTCTTTAACGTCCAGAAGAAAAGTAAGTGGTTGAATAAAATGTGAAACTGGGTTTCTCGACAACATGTCGGCTTCGACATTTGTGGATCCCTTTTCGTAAACTATATTATATTCAAACATGCTCAACTTCAAAGACCATCTAAATAACCTGCCTCTCAAATGTTTAGTATTTTTTAACCATACAAGAGATGCATGATCAGTATGAATGGTAAAATTTACACCATGAAAATAATGATAGAATTTGTCTAAGGTGTCAATGATGGCAAGACACTCTAACTCGGTAATAAAATAATTCTTCTCATAACTTCTCAATCCTCTGGAGTAGTAAGCAATTGGATGTAAAAAATTATTACTATCAGGTTGTTTTAAGACTGCACTTACTGCCAACTGTGAGGCATCAACAAACATATGGAGGGGTAACTTAGGGTCATAAATTTTTAAGATAGGTTTGGCTATTAAGCCATCTTTTAATTTTTGAAAAGAATTTTGACAATCTGTATTCCATTCCCATAATGTATTTTTCCTGAGTAATCTGTTAAGAGGGACTCGAATTTCGGCATATTTATCTATAAACTTGTGATAAACATTGATAGATCCTAAGAATCTCTGAAGTTGTTTTACATTTGAAGGGGGTTTTAGTTTTTTTATTACTTCAATATTAGCATTAGCAGGAGTTAATGTGCCATTCTGGATGGTATATCCTAAGAAGTTAATTTTACTTTGAACAAAATTGCATTTAGATAGTTTAAGTTTAATGTTTTCACGTCTATATAATTCAAATATTTGGTTTAAATGTTGCATGTGTTTTTCTAATGAGGAAGAGAAAATAATGATATCATCAAAATAATGGCAAGCAAAGTCTATTTTGTATTTAGTAAGTATTCTTCTAAGGGTTCTATTAAATACCGGGGGGCCTAATTTAATCCCGAAGGGCAGAACTAAGCATTCAAAGAGCCCAAAGGTGGTAGCAAAAGCCAATTTCTCAGTATCGGATGGATGTATGGGTATGTGACAGTAGCCAGAGGCTAAATCTAAAGTTGAAAAATACTGTGCACTACTCAGTTTATCTAAAATTCCATCGATACGAGGTAGGGGTTCGGCGTCATTTTTCATTATTGCATTTAATTTTCTATAGTCAACACATAATCTAGTTTTCTTACCTTCTTCTCTTTTCATTACTAATGTAACAGGGGCAGAATAGGGACTATTGCTCTCTTTAATTA
Organism: Maratus michaelseni; assembly: GCA_963931845.1. Classification (NCBI taxonomy): domain Eukaryota; kingdom Metazoa; phylum Arthropoda; class Arachnida; order Araneae; family Salticidae; genus Maratus; species Maratus michaelseni. The sequence continues at coordinate 17,696 of CAWVPG010000138.1, read as the reverse complement.
AACCAGCATCTAATAGTGAATGAATTTGATCCGAAATCTCTTTTTCTTCTAAAGGGGAAGTTCTGTATGGCCTCAGAGATATTGGTAGGTCAGAATTAAGAAAAATACGTTGCGGTTCAATATTAATTCTCCCGACATCAAATTTATTTTTAGAAAAAATGTCTAAATAATCCCTTATACTTTCCCTTAAAGTTTCATTTTCTATAGAATTTATGTCCCCAATTAATTTAGAATTATCAACATTAGATGGAACAAAGGATTGAGGAGATATGATCTTTCCATTATCGGGTTGCACCCTCTGATAATCATAGTTAACATTAAAATGAAGTAATCTTAATTTATCACTGGATATGCTCTTAGATTAATTTAAAACAAGGTCTCCTTGTAATACTCGACATGTAGCACAGTCAATAATTAAATTAAACTTACAGCATTCTTTTAAACCTAATATAGCATAATCTAAATTTGTATTACATATCAAAAATCTAATATTTTGTTGCACATTACCTAATTTAAACAATAAATTACAAGCTTTATCTATTACAACAGTCCCTTTGGCTTGGCCAATAATAACAGGTGGAATATTTATAACTTTATCATTTAACAATTTAACAAATTTAAAAGGTAAAATACTTATGGTTGAGCCAGAGTCAATCACACAAGGAATTTCCCTGTTATTTACATATCCTGATACAATTAACTGTCATATATTATCAGTAGATGGTTGTGGTTGACTAAGAGGGGGTGCAGAAGATTGCAGAGGCCTAACATTGAATACACAATCCCTATCCCAGTGGTAAGCATTTTGGATACCTCTATTTAAACACATTCGACATGGTCTACTTGGGTAATTTCTCTGAAAATGGGTAGTAGGCAACCTAGGACTGATAAATCTAGAATTTGGGGCATTAAAATTGCTCTGTGAATGAAAATTGGAATTTGGCATATGAAAATTTCGACTTGGGCGAACCCAATGTCTAGGTGCCTGATCATATTGTGGCAATGATCTATAATTCTGAAAATTACTCCTAGAATTACTATTGTTGACATGGGAAGTAGGAATTACTACTAACTGTTTAGCCATTAGGTACCAGTCTATTGTATTTTTTGGAGGATTACTAATCATATAATTCTGGTACTCAGGTTTGAGACCGTCTGTTAATCCCTGTACTATTATAGTTTCACATAAACAAAGTTGTCCACCTATTTCAACCTTTTTTCGATAGTACTTATCCAAATCATTGAGATCATTTAATTTCATAGAAGCAAATTCTGAAAATCGAGGAACATGAACAGTTATGAATTTTTCAGTATGAATATCAGTTATTTTGTCAAAAGCATTACATTCTAAACATTCATGGATAAATACCTTCAGAGCCTCTCCTTTCAAATATTTTGAAATATTTTTAATCTTCCAATTTTCATCTTTCTATTCAGAAAGGCATGTTTTGTCAAAATGGTTTAACCAAGATTGAATGTTCATTCCAGATTCGAAATCAAAAGGAATGATGTTTATTTCGTTTTCACTCATTTTGTGATCACCAAGGACTTTTACAAGTCCAGATCGCAATAACATTAATATAAAATTAAAGAGAATTAACACAACAGATGTAAAATAAAATTTAAATTAAATAACTAATGTAAATACCTCCATCTCTAATAAATAATGATAGTAATAATAATAATACAACAAATAAGAAAATCTGAGCGAAACTTAAATAACATAAAAATAAATGAAATAATAAATAATACATACAATAATAACTTTTTTCAAACGTACGTAATTCCGTTCACAAGTTGTCTGCCTGTTTACTTTTTGAAATTTTTGAGACCGATCAATTTATTTATTTTTTTGTATAATGATACTTTTTCATTTTTTTTTCTGTAAAAGAAAATATTATTTAGATCATTCCGTCATGATTGAGAAGTTGTTTTGTAGAACATTCACACTGGTCTGCATCTGGTATTTCCAGGGATAAATTATTCCAACACTTTTTGAAAAATTCAATGCATATTTTGGTGAGAATCAGTTGCACACACCACAATGGAAAATGTACAGCATCCGCATTCAGCAACATATCACATCTTCTCCGTTTATCAGACGATCAGAAGAACACTAATCAACATACTCTTCGCGAGAACTAGACGCACACTCTTCGCTATGAAGATGTACAACAGTAGCCGGCAATACATTCGCAGCTCATCTGTCCATCAGAACATTGGCATAGCTCAGCGCAAGTTCATGGAATCCTGCCGGCTTTTTGTAACATTTTGACGAGGCTGAGACATTACGATGAATAATATTCGATGAAAAGATGGCAGTCCTTCAACGATGTAGCAAGTTGCAGTCGATATTAGCGAGTATGGCGAAGTAGAAGGCAATGAAATGATTCCACCAAAGTTTTCCAATAAATCCAGCTAATCTCCAGACATATAATTTTATTAGAAGACGAACAACACAGAAACGATTCCCAAAGGTCTAAAACTTATAGCCCTCGGGCTAACGTTGCTTCACTTCATTGAATTAAGATGTTACTGGGCCAGATGAATATTCTACGGTCATAAAAATACCAGGCACATATTTGTTTAGCTTCCGAAAACGTCAAAAATCTGCCGCTCCGACCGGTGCGGGCGAGTTTTGTTCTATCCGCGGAAACATACACAGAATTACGTCACGAGCGCACAACCCAATGAGTGAGAAGCTAGCTCCAGCCCAACGAATGAGGCTAGAGGGCGAGGCTAAAACAGTAAAGAATCCCTTACTTGGGTGCGGACCAAATTTGAAGTTAAAATCCCAAGCGCGCGAAAAATTCAGAGCAATAATAATAATAATAAGAAGAAGAAAATGGCTTTAAAAAACATTCGAAATGAGAACGCGTCTCAGAATTTTATAGATTTTGAACTGATAAAAGTTACGAATGATCTTAAATTTTGTGAATATGTGTTAATCGTCTACTCTCTCTATTTCATTCGTGAGTTATGTCTATTTTTATTTAGTTTTTTATGTATTACAGCTGGATTTTTATTTATTTTAAGGATCTATTACTACTTTCACATTTTTGGGGGTTTTCAATGTGTTATAAGGAGCTTATAGTTGTCATTTTAGGCTTAAATCTGACAATATTTGATGAAATAACATACCTTAACTATGCATTATTCTTATGACGGTCCTAACATATTAACTTGTTTTCATTTTTTCATTTTTATTTTGTTTTGTTTGATTTTTGTTGTGTCTTTTCCTTTAGTTTTGTAGTATCTCTTCTTCTAATTTTCACACATTTGATTTCATTTTAAATAAATAAATAAATAAATAAATAAATAAATATATATATATATATATATATGCAGGGGTCGGAAGTAGCGCACTACGAGTAGCGAAACTACAGTAATCACTACTTTTTACAGTAGTCTGTAGTGTAGTGCACTACATTTTGCACAATGTAGTGTAGTGTGGTGTGCACAATGTAATGTAGTGTGTACAATGTAGTGCACAGTATAGCGAGTAAGACGATACAAAAAGTCAGTATGTAGCGAGAACCGACGCTACATTTAACGCTACTTCAGGTGGGAAAATGTGCCAACCTGCTAATCAAATGATTCAAATTTGCTTCTTTTGAGCAAATATTGTTTTCTGCTCAACAATTTGAGAATATCAGCTGCAGTTTATATAAATTCATCGCATGAAAATATAGATTTTTTTCATTGACACTTGCTGCTAAAATCAAATACTAACCTACCAAAGAAAATAGTTTTCTTTCTGCAACACTTGTGTATTTACTCGTTATTAGGTCTTCATGCTTTAACGGCGGGTTTCTTATTATTCGGAATTGCTTTATTTACAGACTAGCTACCCGCCCGGCGTTTCCCGAGATAATAACAATCTCAGAGCAAGGCGTTAACCCCCTCCCTCCCCATACCCGCAAATATAACGAATAATTTTTTCAAGAAAACCACCTTCACCTACGCGATCATTTAAAAAATAATTAAATTTTTCTGATAGTTAGAACATAACGAAGACGCTACGCTAAAATAACCGGCAGATGACAACACTTCCCATCCTCAATTTCAGATCTATATCTTAATTAGTTATATAAATTTTTGTTCATTAGTAAAAATTGGCAAATTTTTTCCTTTCATTTTTGCAAACTACATGTAGGGATCGGTAAGAGAAACAGATCTCTTTGTAGTTCAGTTTTTAATGAAAGCAGATCCCTGTCTGAAACTTTCTCGGATTTTTTTCACTGGCACCAGCAAATTTTTAGCAGTTTTTTTGCATAAATTAAGAAAAATTACGGACCGAATTTTTCAAAAATTGCATTGACGGATGCAGAATTTTTTTTTTTTTTTTACATATGCTCAGAAATTTTCAAATTGATATGTTAATTAGTTTTCTTAAAACTTGCTAATTAGTAAAATAATTTCGAATTCGTTCATTTCCGCTTGCAAACCCACAACAACAGTTCTTTTCTTTAGCCATTTTGATTTAAAAGATGGCATTTTCGATGCAATGTTTAATGATATTCTAAGTAATATCTAGAGTAATTATCAAAATATTAAAATTCTGAGACTCAGGTGCACATGGTCAGACCTTGGACTATCCACACCTAAATTTCCAGACTTCTAGGTGGGCTAGATTTTGCTAGCCATTGCCAACAGACACACACACAGAGCGAAACTTTATTTTATTAGTATAGATGTAGATTTATTTACTGTTTACATTTAGAGTTATTTTTCTGTAATTTTCCAGATTATAATATCTCTTTTAATTTTTCTTCGAAATGTGTAATTTGTGTATAAACTAACAATTTCTTGTATGTTATCTTTCTTAATTTTTCAATGCTCTCAATTGTGTCGCATTAATTTAATTATATCCCAGCAGACGCGATATAACGAGGGTTTGCTGTGTTATTTAATTCTGGTCTTCAGTTTCGAATGTAAATTGAATCGCTTGACAAAATATGAAAGCAGCGAAGTATTGACTACTTTTGAAAAGTAGCTTGTAGTTGCTACTTTTTAAAACAAGTAGTTGTAGTTGTAGTTCGCTAGAATAAAAAGGTAGTTTTTCCGACCCCTGTATATATAACAGTAATAAGATAACCCAGAAACATCATACATAAATGGGGGAATAAAAAACAAAAATTGAAAAATGAACACATACCGGTTTGATTATTAACTAGAAAAAAAAAATTAAGATTTTTTTTAAAATAATTTTCGAGGTTTCTGTTACTTAAATTCTTATTTTTCACCAAATAATACAACTAGTTTTATCGTAATTTTATGTATGTTTTCAAAGCATGCCTAAAATACTTGTACCAATGAAGAATCGGATCTATAATTTTGAAGCGTTATAATTCTCAAGCGTTTTCTATCATTTCATTCCGAACATTATTTAACTAATTTACCAATAAAAGAAAAGAAAACAAAGAAACATACAGAATGCACTAAACGCAAAATAATCTTACGTAATCACAGAAACGATTTCTAAGGATGTTATTGCTATATTTTAAAAATCTAAAAAAATTGTATTATCTTAGAAAATCTAATATTAATTTATATCTACCTCAACATGCTTAATTTGCTAACCATTTTAAACTTTAAAATATTTAAATTAAAATCTACCTCTCAAAATACTCTGAAAAATTTATTGATATGAAAACAACCTGAAAATCCCACATTCAAAATATTTCTGCTAGTTAAATTATTGTAATAGTAATGTTTCATCATATAATAAAGTTATTTAAATCATATATTGTTTTCTGTGAGTTTGTAACCCTACATAAAATAAATAAATAATGCGGCAATAAAAGCTCGGGGTCTGTTTTTTGACGCTTTTTTAAGTTCATAAAAAGTAATTAAAGTAAAAAAAATAATAAAATTAATTTTGTGCTAAACATAAAAAGAAAAACTGCCTTTTATTTGAGAGATTTTTAACTCAGTGACAAAGTACGGTATCTTATGGTTAATCGTTTTTCTTTTCTCCCACTGGCTAATTAATTGTCTATTTTGGTAATATTTCCTCTATATCGATTAGTGGTAATACTCCTTTCTTTCTATATTTTCTATATTTCCTTTTATTTGCATTTGAAGGGGAATTGCTTTGAGACATATAAGCTACTAGCCTGTTTGTAACGAATGATCCATATTTTTAGTCACAGAAATGCATACAATAATTTGACAAATTACATAAATTTTCTTGACAAGGACGGGGTAGACACCAAGGAAGTAGACAGCACTGAACATACACACACAATGACATCCATGCCTTCCCAGGATTCGAACTCGAGCCCTCACCGTGGCGGTTGCCTCCGCTATCGACCACACTGCCGGGACGGCATTCCTCTATTTATTTTACATTATCATTGAAAACAAATATATATATTTTTTAATAACTAGGGGGCGCTGCCCCCTACGAGCTACGCTCGCCAACCCCCGTTCTGAAACAGCATAATTTAAAAATACTCTGATTTGATCATCGATTAAAACGATTACGAAAGATTGTATTATAATTAAACAACCAGTGGCGATCTGCTGTAACAGGGTTTCCATTCATTTTCCTTTGACTGAGGGATTTTAAGGTCGAATCAACTGCTGTTGAAACAGATTACAACTGTAACTGTCACCAAAATATATGATTTAACGCCAAACGTGCATAATCGTGGCGTCGCGTCACATTCAGTTGACATCAGATGCGTTACACGTGTTAGTTTTTTCATCGAGGAATTTTTAATTCAACGCTTATTTGTCTTTTGATACTTCTCCATTACCCCGTCAATCAATTTTCTTAAAAAAAAAAAAAAAAAAAAAAAAAAAAAAAGCAAGTGGGTAAGTGTGATCGAAGATCGCTCAAAGGGTTTCGTTTAATATTCCTTTCAAAACACTTTATCGTTTCTTTAATAAATTCAAACAAATTTCATTCAGCAAAAAAAAAAAAAAAAAAAAAGTCATGTTTTTTATAAAGTAAAAATTTACCGTTTTATTTACCGTTACTATTTTTTCGTTTTTTCGAGTATCCAAATATGGGGGAGTTATCGTGTTCATTTATGTATATAGAAGAGTTATCGTGGGAAGTAAGTTGAGGGGGTTGATTATTGAGAAGATGTTGTCAAAGTTGGCGAATCCTTTAAAAACCTGAAGGTTTTTTTTTTTACGGAGTAAAACAATTTGGTATAGTGGCACTTGGTTGTTTTGGCAAACCGCAGATGCGTTTCCTGGGTACTGAAGTACTGAACCGGAGTGTAGTTCCCCTTTTTTATTCTGTATGATGAAGCAAAGAAGACGAAAATCACATCAGTAGAGTTAATGGTTTTTAATTGTAGAAACATGTCACAATTCACAATCTTCCACAATAATGAGATTTTGATCAATCAAAGTTTCAGATTTTTAAATGAATCTGATGAATATTGGTGAGGTGACATTTTAAATTTAAAGTCAGGGGTGAAGAACACAAACTTGATCCAAAGAATAATCCAAAAATGCTGTTGAACGAGTCCGACCAATTTCACGTAATCCAAAGAGTTTTAAGCCATCAAGAGGATTTTTCGTTATAAAACCCAAGGGTGGCCAAAGGGGCCAAGACATTTTAAGATGTTTAGGAGATGAAGATCAGAAGGCAAGTGTTGTATCCGATATGAAAGTGGGTGCAAGGAAACACGCCAAGCGAGTTACATTTCAAGCCAAGAGAATCGCATTTTTTTGCGTGGGAATTGTAACCGTTACATATACAGCATATCAACCTCATAATTGACGTCATTGGAAGGGGAAAATCTTTTGGCGAAGATTGCACTTTGGCTAAAAAGAGAGATTAAGAATCTTACCGTTAATTGTTGTTATGGGAACAGGGTTTTCAAGGAATGCTGCAAAGGCGCCATTGGAATACTTTAAGCATCTGGATACAATATGCAAGACAAAGCTGACCATGAAAAGGAAAACATTTTATGCCTTGTATAATTTCATTTCTTTTGATGTGTGGGAGCCCGAATAAGTACGTTAAAGATAATTTAAAAACAATATGCATGATTTTGACTAAAAGTCTTTCGTTGAAAGAGAGAGATAAAAGGATGCGCGTTTTTAACAGCTGGGAATGTATATGAACTACGATAAAGCAGAAAGGGGAAAATATATTTGATAAAATACATAAAATATAGATTTCTTTAATCTTTTGAAATGAATATATATGGTATCTTTACCATACCAAACGAGCGAAGCCGACTATTATATTCTGTCATACTAATATCCGTAATACGGACTAATTGTAATATTAAAAAAATAATTTCAACAGATTGTACACTTTCAAAATGTTAAAATATGCGAATATTTCCATAATCGGACTTTTATCACGATTCAATATGTTTCTCAAACCTCAAACTCATATATTTACTATTCTCTATTATTTATATTGATACTCGCTTTGCATTATTCTCAAACATTTGAAAAATTAGTTAAACTTCCCATATGACGTCAGATTTTCCTTATAATTCTCTAATGACGTGATATTAATCTGCTTTGTGTACCTTGTGTTATTGAGAAATCTTAGACATTTTCCGTTTTATTACGACTATGACGTCAATCAATTTTAAATCTTTTTTTTTCATTTGTTGAAACTTTTTATTTCATTTTTCACGTGGAAATCGTTTGATAGAAATATAATTATTGTAGAAAGAATTTCTTCGTGGATTTTTAATGTTTGGCATCGGCTATAACGGAAAATGTTTAAATTTAATAGGAGAAGGCTGTTAGAATTTTGGTTTTTTATCTCTATTTATTAAAATAATACGAATTTTTCAAATTTTAATATTTTCAGATCTTCACAGCTGATATTCTGATTTATACACAAAGTTTCAACTCTGTAAGTTACATAGTTTTCGAGAATGGCTCTGTGACAGACAGACAACAGAGCGGGAGCAATAGGGTTTCATGAGATGAACGAAACCCTAAAAACTATCGCTAAACTGTAACACCAAATAAACAAATAGAAGAATTTTGGGTACTACTCTATTATCCCGTCGACCACTTTTCATAACAAAAAATTATCGCCAATCTGTAATGCCAAATAAACGGGAGAACGTTGCCATTCGAATATCAAAATAAATAAATAAGTAAAATATAAGAATTTAAGAACACAATTGTTATTTTAATTAATGAAATAACTAATAAATAAGTAAAACATAATGAAAAATACACGCAAATGTCGAATTAAAAACCACTTGATGACATAACAAACATATATAACGCTTCTGACATCAAGTAAATAGGACTGCATTTTTGGCGTTTAATCTTACAATTTGGCGATAGTTTTTTGTTTGAAAAATGGTCGACGGGATAATAGAGTAGTACCGAATTTTGAAATTCGAAAGGAAATATTATTATTTACGCTGTTTTAAAATTTGCAATAATAGGTAAAAGATTTGTCGAAATAAATTGATTTCTCATGAAAATATAATTATTAATTGAAATTGTTTGGAAATATTGTTATTTGATCATTTTAAATGTGACATAAATTTCCCTAGTTACTCGTATTTCTCTTTTTAATATTCCCGCGCAAGTATATTTTTATTACGTAATTTTCTACATTTAATGCTTTTAACACGTGATCATTTAGTTATTATTTTAAAGTTTTATTTCTGTGTTTAATAGTCACGCGTAAATACATTTCTTAATTGAAAGGGAATATTATTTTGTGCGCTATTTTACAAATTGGCAACAATTCAAATAATGGATTTTATGAAATATGAAGTAAATCTTCTTCAAAATAATGAAAATTTTGAATAAAAAATTGAAATATAACCTCAAAAAATGAATCAAATTGAAAAAATAATTGCAGTCTGCGCACCGCCGCAACTTTGTCAACTATATCCTAACAAATTATGGCTAAATTCCTGTGCATAGTTTTTCTATAAAACTTTTATAAGAAAATTATTTTGACCAACTTTAATATTAAATATCTCTTAAAATAATTCTTCGATTTGAAAACTATCTACTTCAGCGTGTTTATTGAACATTTTTTTTTAAACCACCAATTTTTAAATTTTTATTTGCAATAGTTTTCTGGCTATTAGTCCAGAAAGACTTCAAGGCACAAAATCTTTATTGACAGCGGCTGCTGCGGCTGCTGCTGCGGTGGTTACTTTTTTTTTTAAATATAAAGAGATGCTTTAAAGTTAGTATTTAAAATATCATAAATGGGCCCTAACAACCAAAATTCGTAAACAAATTTCATTCGAAACCCCCCCCCCCCACGCCTATTCTGTATTGTAAAATTTGAAATTATGCTCATTTTAGAATTGTATCATATTGTATGAGAATTAAAAGTAGAAAAAATAGTAATGTGTATAACAATTATTAAAGGATTTTAAAATGTTACTAGTGACGTTAAGAACAAAATTATTGCGATGTTAGATTATTTTCAGTATTTTTTTAGATGTATACTGCTTTTTTTTTTTGTACAGAATCTTTAATTCAAATGGAACACACCTCGTATTATTGCCATTCATATCATATAATTTTACTTTCAAGGGAAACACTTTTGGTGCTGCTTGCACCTAGCATCGATATTTGGTGCATTTTGTAGCCCTATACATAACAATTAAAGAACTGATAAAGTTTCTCTGTAAAAATAATATTTTGTACTTTTTTTTATACTTTTAATTTTTGGTTATAGATTTTTTAATTGTTAATTTGAAGCCTAAAGCGAGTTAAATCGCCAAATAGGGTACTACAAATCCAAACCACTACTCACACACAGCACACAACTACCATATTTGACCAGGATTGAAGGAAAGAACTCAACGGTTAAGGAATAAAGCCAATTTCGCGCCAACAAAAATGCACTTAGAATGTTGTGTTTTTTCAAATTCAAATACGGAGATTTTTGAAGAAATTTTTAAACTTGTTTCAATATTTTATTCTTATAATTAACTAATTTGTACTTTAAAGTACTTAAAACAACAAAAAAAAATACGTTAATAGTTCGGTAAGTGGTGTCAAAAATTGAAGTTTAAGAAAGCTGCTGTAAAATAAAAAAAAAATGATTTTAACAGAAAAATATTATCGATTCTCAGATATTGTAATACAAGGCTTTAAAATGCACCAGGTCTCAATGCTAGGGGCGAGCTGCACCAAAAGTGGTTCCCTTGTTAGACATTTTGTGTAATATTTACACAAAATCAAGAAAAACATTTTTTTTTCATACGTTCAAACATATCCCTTTCACTTTTATTATATAACAGCATCAATAGTTCCTATAATATAATATTCTTCATAATCTTCTAATTCAGAGAAGAATATATGAAGGGGTCGGGGCAATAGAGTTCCAAGCCACATTTTTGAACTTCTGAGATATTTCAATTTAAAAATTTAATCAAATACCCTAAATCAAGATATATAACAAAAGTTTTTTCGCTAATGTCTTAGTAATATTTGAGATATTCTGAGTAACAATATAGCATTACTTTAATGATATTACAATTACGGTTTTTGTAAATTAGCTATGTTCATTGGGGGCATAAATGTCTGGGGCAAAAACGAAACCTGGGACACATGCTACCACCAAGTCACATTAGAAACAAATTATATGTAGCATATTATAATTTACTATATTAAGCAACAGATTACAGTGTTAGATTTATTTCACCAGAAGTGCGGCTTGGCACTTTCTTGTCCCGACCCCCTCATATATTCATAGAGGTAATTGGGCACAGGGCCCGCGTAGTCGTATATTATACTATCACATATTTAGAATAGTAGTTTTCACATTATTTAATCTCAAATTTCTGCAATCAAATAAGTTGAAGATTTCTATTAACTCATTAATGCCGATTGGTACGAACACTTACCATTAAAGTGATAAGAAACTTTTATATATGAACACCAGTATCTTAGTTTAAAAAAAATCATATTATCTAATGTGAAACTATCAGAGATTGAATCAGTTAAAATAACAGTATGGGAAAACTGGTGTCAACTGGTATCGAAGTATTAAAAGAAGTGTAAAATAAGTCGTCGTTAATGAGTTAAGAAAAGGTGGTACTAAATTGCAGAAACCATGGAACCTTGCATATAATTCCCACAACAGCGTATTTCAGAATAAAGTCGATTTTTTAACATATCTTCCTAAATTAGCATGATCCTAAATTTAATGTTATTTGAAGTGCTAAATGTTAAAATATAATATTGCGATAAGCTCCTGAAATTTAAATTGAAAAATAGAATTTAAAATATCGAATAATTATGAGTTAAATCTAGATGTATTGTTTGCTGTTTTCCTGTCTGCTTTTATATTATCTTTTTCCATATCATTAAAACTTTAATTATATTTATTAATCATATGATATTTTTAAAATAATCACCAGGGGCGAAATAGATGAAAAAATCTACTAACATCTTGTAAAACCACAATCAATAAAAGCAATTTTAAATGTAAAATTACATGATTATTTTAAGAACTTAATCAAAATATTTATGAACGTAGTTTATTTATACATTTAAAACTCTTCATTTAAAATACAATAATTAATAAAGCAAACATAAACTACAAGTTATCAATAATTAATAATTTATTATTATTTTTTAAATTCAAAACAAAATTGTTCATTTTAAAAGTAATCTCATGCAATAATGTAAAATGATAAAATGATAAGAAAGGAAAATACAAATAGTATTTAATTAAGTAAAGTATTCGAAAAATTAAAAAGAAAATACGCTTAACTGAAATCATCTTAAAGTACAATAACCGAAATAGATTATTAGTGAAGCAATTTAAAATACCACTGGGAGATTGTACACATAAATTTTACACATTTTATTAAACGAAACAAAAAACGTTATTCGTTTATTTAAGGGTTTTTCAAATGTTTTTTTTTTCTTTTTGTTTTTTTCTTTTTTGAGCGTAAAAAATATTGTAAATTAAAACCGATTCAATTATTTTTTGAAAGTAGGCGATCGGAAATTAATTCGGAGTCATTTCTTGATTAGTTTAGAACCATTATGGATTCTATATCTACAGTGTTTGACTAACAAATCTTACTAAATGTTTATCAAAATCGTATCACGTTTTCACTTAAATATATTTAGCACGTATAATCTGAGACCCACTTTTTATTAAATGAGCATTTAATCATATTTTATTTCGAAAAGAAAGCCATATAATGTATTAAAAAAAACGAATTTACCTAAACACAAAAATAAACTAGTGCAATTTCAAATATAAAAATTTAAAGGTAATTTTAACATTATTTTAAGATATTTTTTAAATGGCATTTTTGTGTAGATTTAAGAATTCTTCATATGTAATACTTCAATTAAAAAGTTCAATGTAAACTAATGACACTCTATCATTAACTAATAACACTCTATCATTAACTAATGGCACTCTATCTATTAATGCACAAACTAAAGCGATTCATTTTAAGCATAATTCTCTGCAACCAAGTAAAAAATGTAATCAAAGATGAAATGTAAAACATTGCATAAATAATAAAGAAAATCAAAAACAATCTTCATTCAAAATCCCACAGTTAATAAGTACAATTTAAAATATTAGTGAGCTACCATAATAAATTTATTAATGCTTTGAAATCCCAATTTACAATAATTCACTTTAAGCATCATTCCATACAATCAAGTAAAAAAGTTAAAATGAAAAAAAATTCGAAAGTAAACATTATTTAAATAAATGAAACGTTCTGAATGTTAAAAAAATATAAATATGTTTAATTGATAACACGTTAAAGTAAAGTAAACGAAACATATTAATGTACAAACTAAAGCTATTCATTTTAAACATAATTCTTTGCAACCAAGTAAAAAATGTAATCAAAGATGAAATGTAAAACATTGCATAAATAATAAAGAAAATCAAAAACAATCTTCATTCAAAATCCCACAGTTAATAAGTACAATTTAAAATATTAGTGAGCTACCATAATAAATTTATTAATGCTTTGAAATCCCAATTTATAATAATTCACTTTAAACATCATTCCATACAATCAAGTAAAAAGTTAAAATGAAAAAAAAAATCGAAAGTAAACATTATTTAAATAAATGAAACTTTCTGAATGTTAAATATATATATATATATATATATATATATATACATTTAATTGATAACACGTTAAAGTAAAGTAAACGAAACATATTAATCAACAAGATTTAAAAACAAATCGAAGATGCATACTTTTTAGGAAATTAAAAAAAAATATCGTTATTCCAATTGTTAAAAGTTTTTTTACCATCCTATTTTTTATTTCGCATAAAAAACATTGGAAGTTGAAACTAATTCAATAACCTTTTTTTTCAAGAAACTCATCGGAAATTCAAAGTGGGCCGTTAGATTATTTAAGCAGCATTACGTATCCTATATTTACAATGATTGAATAAAAAATTATTAGTAAATGATTATGTGAAATATACGTTCTTCAAAGGAAAGTTTGCATTCAGTTAGAAACGTGACACATTTTAAATTTTAAATCTAGTTTAGTTTTCAATTTAATATTTAAAAATTCCTAATTACATAACCACCAAATTTTACGTTGTTTCTTACCACTAAAATTTGTAAATAAATTGTGCCGTATTTAATCACAGGTTCTAGTTTAGTTTGCCGAGATGCCTGTGGTCAACTACCATACATCCCCGGATCATAATAAAAATATTGATCTAACTGGAAGGTATTCCCTTGCTAGTAGCCAAAAAATATAAGAGAGTTTGATAAATCCTAAAAGGTGGGTAGAATAATGTAAAATTAATTTTTTAATTATTTTTAAAATGTAAAAATAAAAATAAAAATGTATAATTAAAAAATAAAATAAAAATTTATATAGAATTTATATAGAATTATTAGCAGCGCATGTCGCCCCCCTTACGTTCCGCGAGTCCTGAAAGCTGCGATTAAATAAGTGAAGATTTTCTATTACATTTTAGTGGTAACAATCGCAATTTAGCGTAAACTTTAGCACTATACTAGTTACCGCAATTTCTGGTGTATAAGCAGCGGCTAAAGTAAGTCTGTTTTAAACAAGAAATTATATTTAATAAATAAAATAAGTAAATTTCTGTTACCTAAAATTTCTTGTTGGCAACAGATTTATTGGAGTCGCGGCATATACACCGGAAATTATGGAATTTCTTTTTCTATTTCACGACTAAATTTATGCTTCCGATTTTTTTTTAAATCCTCACAAAGTTAGATGAAATGAATAAACAAAAATTTCATTATTTTAATTAAATATTTATTATACTCTGTATTTTTTAATTACAATCTACATAAAGAAAATTTGTATTAAGTAACGTTATTTATAAACAAACATTAATTAAATACGGATTATATATATTATTGCATAAAATTAAACACAAACAAATATGTCAGCAAAACCTGTCTGTATGCAGCCGTTTCAAAACTTTTAAATCTCCGTCTTCTGAGAAAAATTATCCTAAAAAAATACACTACAAACCATTCTTAGAAATCTTCCGCTGCATAATATGCATTTCTCTAACATGCAGCTAACTTTTTGATATGTAACCAAGAGAAAACATTGTTAACACTTTTGTTCATAGAACACATTTGTTCATTTTTTTCAACAGGAAGCAAGTTGGAAATTTTACGTTAAATGTGACAAATGAGGTGCGTTCGTTTCGTGCTATAACTATTTTTACAATTTAAATAATCATCATAATTATTTCAGTGAAATAAATTATATCGACTGCTATAAACGAAATGTAGATGCCTTTTTATTACGTATGCCATGTTTACAGATGCGATGTTTTTTTGACACCAGACAGCGCTGTAAATTCACCATGGAAATCTTGCTTTGCGAATGATTACCCCCCATGGTTAATATTTCTATGACTCACAGTGAATGAATATTTTGTTTATTTACTTTAATGGATTGAGATATTCGGCTGATTACCTAATTTTCACTGAAGTTATCTCAGAATCTATACATTTTATAATGTAACTCATATGTCAAGCAAACAATTTTTTGAACGTTCTTTCTAAAAATGTCATTTTTAAGCAATTTTATTCGAAAAACTATTTTTGAATAAAAATGGCCACTTGGCATATGGAAAAAGATGTAGTTAGCCCGTATTTGTTTTCCTCAATCACATGACTTGCGCTTTTATTATATAGATTACTTGTGATAGGATTCAATAGAATAAAGAAAAAAAATATTATTATCTTCTTAAGTTTTGATTCGATTTTAATAAAATTTTAAATGACTCGAGAAAATTCTGCAACGATTATATATATTAAATTTCAAACTATTCGGTTGGGTAGTTTTTGCGCTGTTATATGCAAACAGACGGACAGATAGACGGACGGATCAGATGACGACTATAGGTGCTATGTATTTATACAAATACGAACGCACCTAAAAAGAATTAAGAATTTTTATGTATTTCACATATCTATACTAATAAAATAAAGTTTCGCTCTGTGTGTGTGTCTGTCTGTTGGCGATGGCTAGGAAAATTTAGCGCACCTAGAAGTCTGTAAATTTAGATTTAGGTAGTTCAAACCCTCTCTTGGTGCACCTGACCCTCAGAATTTTAATATTTTGATAATTAGCCTAGATATTAATTAGATTCTCATTAACCATCGCTTCTAAAATAACATCTTTTAAATCAAAATGGCGAAAGAAACGAACTGGCGTATTGGATTTGAAAGCGGAAATGAACGAATTCGAAATTATTTTACTAATTAGCGAATTTTAAGAAAAATAATTGAGATATCAATTCGAAAATTTCTGAGCATATGTAAAAAAATATTCTGCATCGGACTACGTGATTTTTGAAAAATTCGATTGGTAATTTTTTTTTATTTATGCAAAAAAACTGCCAAAAATCTGCCGGCGCCAGTGAAAACAATCCGAGGAAGTTTCAGACAGGGATCTGCTTTCATTGAAAACTGAACTACAAAGAGATCTGTTTCTCTGGCCGATCCCTCCATTTAGTTTGCAAAAATTAAGGAAATAATTGCCAATATTTACTATTGAACAAAAATTTAGGTAACTAATATATAGATTTGAAATTGAAGTCGGGAAGGGGGTGTCATCTGCCGGCTATTTTAGCGTAGCGTCTTCGTTATATTCTAATTATCAGAAAAATGTAATTATTTTTTTAATGATCGTGTTAATGTAGGTGACAGTGGTTCTCTTGAACAAATTATTCTTTATATTTGCGGGTATGGGGAGGGAGGGGGTAAACACCTTTCTCTGAGATTGTAATTATCTCGGGCCCGGGCAACGCCGGGCGGGTTAGCTAGTTGTGTAATAAAATAACATTGTTTGCTAAAAAAACGCCAATCAAATGCAAATACTAAAAGAGCAATTACAGTTTAAGCTATACTTTACTGAAAACACTATATTGTTGGAGAAATATAATTTAACAATAATTGAATTTGTCTAAAATATATATATTTTTAAAAGTTCTTGCATTCAATACATCTGTAGATGATTTTATTTGTATTTTATCTCAGAGCTGGAATTGTAAAATACAGAGAAAAAAGTCATCATAAACAAAAATTTTAATTGCCATTGTGTCAATATTGATAAATAATGACGAAGAAAATTTGCACTATATTCTGTTTCTAAAAATGTTAAACTTGTACTATATATTTCTCTTTTTTTACTTTTATCTTAATAGAAAGAGTGCAGGTTTCTATTTGAAGTAAATGAAAATATATGCAAATTAAAAAATTATAT